>JAOUZG010017997.1:180783-215260 GCA_026289955.1 Argiope argentata | reverse complement strand
TTTTTTTCCAGTTTTTCTTACATTCAATAGAAAGCCAAAACAAATTCGCAGCCGCTAAAACATCGTCTTCGGCGTGAAACTCAAAATTTCTCTATTCTGAAGTTTGAAAATAAGAAAAATTTGCATTTGAAACTCTCTTTTTCCATTTTAGGCAGAAAAAAAACGCTTATATCATTATTTCATACGTACAATAACTATCCTTTAATTGTTTTAAGCAGTATATATATATATATATATATATATATATATATATATATATATATATATATATAATATGGTTTACATTTTCTACTCAGCTACAAAATCTGATTTTGCTGAAGCGCCGTTTATGGCAATAGAAAAAATATTTATCACTCTTCAATAATAATAAAATAATAATAACATATTCCATTCATTAAAAATTAATCAAAGTTTTGGCATTTCTGTATAATAACTTCAAGGGAAATTACTATAAAAATGTATTTCAAACCCTCTTAAAGCTCCAAATTTTGTATCTCATTTTTGTGTAATATTTCATTTAATCAATATTAATTGAAAAAGCAAATTAAACAGATTTAAAATACTTTTAATTCTGAAATACACTGCTGTTTTTTAAATATTTAATCTTGTTTTAACTCTTTGCTTTCTAACTCTTTGTAATACGATGCAAAATTATTACCTAACACATGGACTTATTTATAGCAATGAAAAAAAAATATTTATTAGAGTTTTAAGTTGAATTTTACAGAAAAATTTAGCTATATTTTCTTATCACACTTTTGGTACTTTTTAAAAATTAAAATTAAAAAAAAAGAGAGTCAAAATGATGCATTGCTTTGAATGGTGAGTCAGAGGCACTATCCAAGGGCAAATAAGAACCTTTTTAAATGGTGTCTTTATTTAAAAAAATCAAAGTAATGAAATAACTATGCCTAGATGTAGACGAGTAAATCACGCAACCAGATGTATAAAAATTCTTGCAATAAAATGTTTGAGGTATGTTATATAATACTTATAACATATGTTTGAGGACAACAGTATTTTCATGCCGAAAAAAACTAACCTGTGTTTTATCTTTTTTTCCTCAGAAATTTCGAAGAAAGTTATTTTAAATGAAATTCAAACCTCTTTAAAATGAAAATTTTTAACTTTTAAACGATATATATATTTTTAAACTTTTATGTCAACTTTTATATTGATTTTTCCTTAAAAAATTAATACATATTATTTTAAAATAATAAAATTTGTCGATTTTCCATTGGTGAGTAACGTTTGGAATTTAAGTTATTCTATCATCATTTTTTAAATTTTTTCTTTTACTTCAATACTTGTTTTTGAATCCTTTGCATATTATAATATTCTATGCAATGTAATTTTTTCATTAAAAAATACTTAACATTGAAGAATTCTGTACTCGAGCAACCCGAATCATATCAGCTAGTAATAAATGAAAACACCAATATTTATTTAATCAGAAAAGAATCCTACCGGGTATGCATCCCTTTGGATGATAAAAGACTTTCATGATCAAAAAATTATATTCTTATACTGTTTGCTAGTGTTTACTTATTTAACATGATTCGAAAAAATGAGATTGTCCAGCGTAAGTAAACAAAAAGCCTGGAAGAAAATTTACTTTTTTTTACAAAGTAAACAGAGAATTTATTATTAGTTTAATAAAAATGTTTTTATTTTTCTCCAGAATTTTACCACATGCTTGTTTCTTTTCTTCAAACGTTGCTTCAAGTGTAATCATTTGCGAAGAACAACAGGGATGAGCTTTAATTCCGAGAAGAATTTTTTAATTAAGTTCTGTAATGTAATTTTCGTGAAAACTTCTTCCTGATGTCACATGTCATATTCTCTCGGTAAGACAGAAACTGTCTGGGAGAAATCTCCTGTAACTAGCAACTAATTTCTGTTCCTATTTTTTTTTCACTTTTCTTTTTTTATGTCACAGAACCGTGTATCCTAAAAAGAATAAAAATAACAAATCTCTATCTTGAACAAAAGAAACGTTTATCAATAAAATATTATTGTTATTTGTAATTTTAGAAAATATGATGTGAATATGAAAAGAATTATTCATAAGAATTTGCATATTACCAATCTTATTTCTATTTTATATGTGTTACTATTTTTTTTTCAAGAATTTTTTCTAGTTTCTAGAAAAAAAAATTCTAGAATTTTTTTCAGTTTCTAGGTTTTTCTAGAATTTTTTTACTAAAAATCTCATACATAAAATCTAATGCAAATTCTTTTGTACAATTTCATTCTCAATCGGTTCGTTAGTTCTGGAATTAGATTTCCGATTTTCCCACCTTTAGATTTGTCCATCACTTCCTTGAAATGAATCAACATATTGTTTTTAACTTTGTTGAAGATAACTTTACTTAAACTTTCCCTTTTCTATATTTTCATCAAGCATTTTTAATAATCGAAAATATAGTAAAGAGTTATAGTAATTCAAGACGCTAATATCTGGTAAGCATCTTATAGAATTCTTAAAGTAGTATAAAGATAAATTAAGGGCCAGGATGGCCTGGTTGGTAGATCGTTGGACTCGTACTCCCTAGGTTACTGGTTCGAAACTCACCAGCCAAAATACTCCCCGAGTGTATGGAGACTGGCGCTCGTTAAATCTGCTCGTGGTCGCAAAGTCCTCCATATCGAGAGTAATATCATTGGGGGTACTGGGCCAGAGGCCATCGTTCTCTGTTCCAGGTCTTAATTACGATCTGAGATGTATGAGTTTGTATGAATGTAGTCTAGCCCCTAAAAAGTGTTGTGACGTGTGAGTAGCTAAGTCGTACTCTTAGCCCTAGATGGAGATACACGTAAAAACAAATAGACGCATTTCTTAGGCTTAAAATCTGCTGATCGCATTAGCGGAGGCTTGTCCACGGCAAGTGTCATTAATCACACACACACAAAGAGAGAGATATATATAAATTAAAAGATAATTCTTAAGGCCTTCTAAAGAGATTTTTTCCCACAATAAATATAAAATAATAGAATAGACGCATGGAGATAAACCTCTGGTTTCTCATTGCTTTCACAGATTTTTCATACGATTTTTCTTTTAATTATATATTCCCGTTCCCAATAAAGTGTTCTTTTAAGATAAACGAAATTAGAATTATCTAATTAATGTTACGATCTCATACTGAACTTAGTAATTTGTAACGTTTTTTTAAAAATGTAATTGCTTATTCCCACTTTGGATATGAGATATTTTTGAATTGAATTGTGATATTATAATATATTGATTTGAAAATAAAACAACGAAAATAGCAATGGGATTGTTAAGAGGTTTTTCTAGGTAATTACTTTTGTTGAAATGAAATCTATTTAATAAGATAGTAGAGTTTAACGACGTATTTTAGTATCTTTTTATAATCCCTACGCAGTTAAATTGGGATAAAGCTTCTTCTCTGCATTGCATATGCCGAATACGATTTTATTGACGACGAAGAAGAATGGAGACAAACAAATATCCTTAATAGGAATTCTTAGTAAAATAATTGAAAATAGAGAAAACTTGTTTTATGATTGATTAATTAATAAAATTAAGATACTAATGGAATTATTTTATTAAATTATACATCTTACATAAGATTTATTAATAAAATGAATTTAAAGTGCCGTTACTTTTTTAACAGCAGACTTTGTTCGTTTATGATTAAATTTATTAGTTGTGTTTCACTTAATAAAACCATTAAAAATGTTTAGCATTGCTTGAAAGAAAATCTATTTAACATGTTAAATAACAGAAAAAAATAGGCACTCAGATAGGAAAATATGTAATAAAACGTTTGAGCGTTGTAAAACGAAGAGCAATCATAAAGACAGAAGTTTTATTAATAGATAAAATTCGTAAATACGAAATATTGATTATTTAAGACTGATATATATGAAAATTATAAGTTCGTATAATATTTATTCATTATAATCTTTTAAAATACAAGCCACTATATATAAAAGAATTATGTTTAAAAAGCATTAAATTCTATTTTTAGCAAATATGGTATGAATTAAATTGAAAAATTAATGATGATTCAGTTCTAAGGACATAGAGATTTCAACTCTTTTAATTGAAAAAATAATAATTTATTCTTATTTATTGTCTAGAGAAATAGGATTAAAAAATTCACACAATAGTTCAAAGAAGAAAAGTTGATATTATTATCACGCATTCAAATAAAACGAAGAGTTTATAATTCTCTACTTAAGTTATTTAAACTCTAACAAGAAAAGAGAAAATGAACTTTTAACGTTTTAGTAGTATCTAACAATTGATTATATTTTATGGTCAAAAGTTTAATAGAACACTGTGGAACATTTCACATACCATTTATTCGTTTAAACTTTTGGTAGGATAAGAATGATTTACTGGACATTTTTAAATTACAAAGAAAAGACTTTTAAAATGCATGCTTAGTTTTCTTCGACATATTTAGAAGGACAAAAGGGACCTTTTTTGTCACTGTTTACGAAATTTGAGGAGGCAGTTTTCACAATTCAGAAGCGATGTAAAATCAGATTTTCAAGCTTTTTTTGTTCTCTTTTTCAGTCCTACTATTAGCTCTCTCTCTCTCTCTCTCTTTATATATATATATATATATATATATAGAGAGAGAGAGAGAGAGAGAGAGAGATTAATTTAAGTTTTTAATTTTTAATGACATGATTTGCATTCATCCACTCAAGTTCAAATACATTTTTAAAAATTTGTATTGTATAACACTAGATGTGAATATAGTTTTTTCAAACATTATTTCATCAATTAAATGTAGTTTGCTTTTAATACATTAATTAGAGTTGTAGCAGCTTGTATTGAAAATTGAAATCAGCAGGCAGTAGTTAAATCTTTAAAATGCAAGTACATGTGTATTTTTCGCGTGAAAGCGAAGAATGCTAGTTCAATTCTTAAGAAAATCAATATTTTTTTAAAAAAATTATTTATATTAATTGAGTTTATTTAATAAAATGTAACTACATAAATTTTTCTTTGTTGACCTAACAAGGAATTGACTTCATTTTTTTATTATTTGTTTTTTATTATGATGAGATTGAATATAAAATATTTTATTTTAAAAAATCCTTTTTTTAAAGAATTAATACTTTAAAATTTTTAATTAGATTTTGTAAAAGTAATTTCTCTTCTTTAAATAACTTTAGAAATCTGAGTACTATAATAAAAAAAAACATTTTAAAAATATTCTACGAGTAGGGTGAAAGTTTTAAAACCATGTATAGAAAGTACAAGTTCTTTCTTGCTTGATAGAGATTATTTTAAATTTCATCGTTGCAAACTAATAAATGAAGGTGCTTGTCATTTGGCTTAACAATCCTAATCAAGTTCTATATTCTTCTTAGTTCAAAAGCAAGAAAAATATCCTACCTAATCTCCTTCTTTTTTTAAATTTTATTTTAGCTGTATTAAAAGCAACGTAAAATATACAAGAATTTAACGAGAAATTCTTAATGAAGAGTATCGTTAAATTTTTTTAGCAATTTTCATTCTGATTATCTTGTAAATTTTTTAAAAAATACTTTATCTGCTTCAGTGATTTCTGTTCACTTAAAGGTTTTAATATAGTATGTATAATAGTTATTTTTATTTATTAAAGTTGCACAATTTAAACTAAATGGTTTTGTATATATTATTTAAAATGTTTCTCTATAGTATTTTCTGTTGAACTGCAATACTGCCAAACATTATAAAGAGTCCCATAGCTATTAAACAGTCTAAAGGAAACTCCTGAGAAGTAATGGATTAATTAATTTTAATGACAAAGAGGTCCAATGAGGAAATATGACCCCTTGAGAAATCAGAGTTGAGGGATAGTGTCACATCCACTGAATCATGATTTTTATTTAAATAGTATATTCTCGTCCTCGTATCGAATTTTCGTTCTTTCCAGAAACATATAGCTCCAGTAATCTAGAGATTTTAAGCTTCTTACATTGATTATGAACAAAAAAAATTCCCCAGTGCATTATTCAATATAATTTCTTTTTGTAGCTCATTAAAACAAAATATCTTTGCATTTTTTTTTCATTTTTTTCATAGAAAAAAATTTTACTAACTTAAAGTAGAACTTTGATTTAAATAGACTAATAATTCATTTAATGTGGCAATAAAATTTAGTGGAGTGTTTTATGGTTTATTTTTTATTCTTGCATCACTAAAATTTAAAAAAAATACATTAATAACAAAGTTGCAACAAGTTTCTAAAAAGGATTTTGTTGGAGAAAACATAAAAGGACCAACAACGTTTTTTTTTAAATTAAAAATAATTAAAGGTAGAATTGAAAATATTTATTATCAGTTTTATAGTTTCAGCGTTTTGTGCTAAAATTATCGCGATATCTTTTGATGTCTATTAAAAAGATGCTGTTATTGCTTCAAGATTTAATTATTTAATAAATTGATAGTCTTCTTTTACATCAAAGTTCGTTAAATGTATAACAATTCCTAATTTAATTAAAAGAGTTTTGAGAGGCTCACAACCAATTTTTCTCTTTCAAAGTATGATCAGTGATAAGTAAAGATAACAATAATTGCAAAATGAATTAAGTAAGCCATTTTATAGCATTTCAAAGCAAATTATGATTTTAAAAGACAAGTTTCTGCTCTAAACAAAATTGCAAGCTCGTTATGACCACATAATATTAAAAAATCAGATTTAGTTTACAGGATTTAACTTACAAAAGAAATACATATGATTATATGTTTGTAGAACAAATGAAATTCAGATTGGAATTTTTAGTAACAATAAAAGATCCTTACTATTAAAAAAAAGTAACAAAATCAGGGTAAACTGGCAAATAAAATTAAATCTTTACAAAAATATAGTTTGAATCTTAAGATGGCATAAAAATGTTTTCCGCCTGATAATACTTTTATGAACTATTTCACAAATACATTAAAAATTTAATACCTTTTGCTCAATTAAAATCCTAACTAACATCCGAAAGTAAATTTGTTTCGATACATACATTATCATCTTCTAAAGAATTTTTGTGTCAAATAAGGTAAGCGTGAGCTCGTAATCTTCTATGTAGCTTTCCAGATAAACATTAGCATTTATTATAAATCTCCAAACAGTCATACTTTAACAATGCCCCTGGAGATACTTAAACATCTTTTAGAGTATGTTTGTGGCAAATGAGATAGATGTTATTTCAATAGTTTCCTCGGAAATGTTCCCAATAATAGCATTTATAATAAAGCTTTATTAAACCATACATAGTAGGCATATGATTGGAAGAAGCTATGGAGGGAGGATGCATTAAAAACAGAAATAACTCTCTTAGAATTTATCAATGCATATACAAATACTTTCACTTTCCGAAAGGACTGGAGTCTTTTCCTTGAAATGGTGTAAAGCTGAGCATGAATTCTCACTTCACATCCTTGATTACTTGGGTATTACCAATGACCGTATTTTGCAAAGTCCAATTTCATTCGTTGAATTGTTGTTGTCCTTTGGTTCTTCTGTGGGAAGGGATTTATGGAAATGGTCTACCTCTGCTATACTATTCACAATTAATAACTACAACTTTTATTATTAGTGGTGAGGAATTTATGAAGATGTCCCATTACCAAAATATCTGATTACTTTCTTGTTAGAATATCGTCTAAAACTTCAAACAATAACGAGCTGGATACATATTTTTAGTTTAGGTAAGATAAATCTTTAATAAATGCATTAAAATATTTTTTTGAAAAAAAAACTAGTAGTTGGAAGCCCAAGCGAGTTTAAGGGATTTGACAAAAATCCTCTAGCTATCTAAAGTCCAAATAATATAAAGTGAGAAATCGGAAAAAAGTTCTTCTATGATTCCAACTTCTTCCAAATATCATAAATAACGCTAGCAACCAGACAAGCAAAAAAAGGGAATTCCTGACTTTGTTGCCACTAGACAAAAGTCCTAATCCAAGAAAAAGCAAATGCATCCAAACCCCCTTTCATCCAGAGGTCTATTGAAGTCAGTAACTCATGACTTTTCATCCAACCATTCCTCACCTCAAACCTTTGTTTCTTTCAGGCTCAGAGGTCATTAGAAATGTCTGTAAATTATAAGAATAGACTCTTGCCATTAGATATAATGATAACTTACACTTTATTCCAAAAATCAGAAGTTGCTCGTCAAAAAACAATATTCTCTCATTGATTCTTTTTAGAGCAGTGTTGAGCTTTTTAAGTCAAAAAAGAAAAGTACTAATTTATATAATGTTTTTATTATATTCATAATGGAAATAAGTTTTAAAATGTTAAAGATTACATTTTAAATTCGAAACTCCACAAGTGTTTATGTATATCAAAGATACATCACTAAAGTTAGTTTTTATCGAAATATACAAATAACCTTCAGACATTTGTCACTAAATAAACTCCCATCATACTATTTCGTCAATATATTCTACATCTTCATATTTTTATAAATATAATTCATTATTTAATAACGCAGATTATATTTTATTCATAATTATATAAAGAACTGATTGATGAACCTATTGATAAAAGTATAATTTATTATTTTCTTTCTCCGTTTCAAAATAATAGAAGTATGTGAATATTTAAAATTGGAATAATTAGCTAAAGCAACTGCAAATTATTTAGTAGCGTAGAATTTCTGATTCGATGTTTGATAGAAATCAATTGTTTTATTTAAATGGAATAGCATATTGTAAAAGTCAGATGAATAAAAAGAGAGTTTTGAAATAAAGATTGAATCGTATTAAACGTTCTTTATTTTAAAAAATAAATTTAAAAAAAACATTTGCTAAATATTTAATTTGATTATCCTCAAAACAATTTAAGTGCAGAAGAATGTTCTACAGAGAATTCAGAAATGCGCTTTCGATAATGATTGTCAAGGGAAATCTATTACTCAAATTAATATTCAAAAATAAATAAATAAAAATAAAGTGAAAACTGCGGACATAAAAGTAATAGTTGTTCAGAAAAACGTAACAAAATAAACAGATTCTATGATAGATGTTCTAGTATAACATTATACCGAATTTTAAAAAAAATCTATAATCTGACTTTGAAACACCGTCACCATTTTCTTACAAAAAGACAGAGAGGGAAAGAGAGAGTAAAGCTTCGAAGCCAAGGTATTCTGTTTAAAATTTAGATTAAGTAATGAAATAAATAGAAAGTACAGAAACTTTGAGAACATTCAAAATAAAAATGAAAAATAATTTATCTTTAATTTTATCTAGTTTTTTATAGCAAATATAACGTCCGCTATTTTTGTTTGTTTCTATTATTTTGGTAAAAATTAAATTCATTTACTGTTATTAATAATATATTTACGAAAGTAAAAAAATATTGGGCTTACAAAAGTAAAATTATATTGGGGCCTGCAGTAGAAATGATTATTTCTTTATGTTACCCCTTTGGGATCTAGAGGGAAAAGATGTTTTACTGTCAGTTATTGTTGTTTTTATTTTAGAGTAGTCAGATTTAGAAATGTCTGCTTCATTTTCGAACCCGATTTGAGTGAATAATTTAAGCTATCCACCATGCTTCGGCTGGATTCGGATTCGAATTTAAAGCATAAAGCGGTGATTTTTTTTTATGTTGATTACAGTTAAGGGAAAGTGTTATAGCAAAGTTATAGAACTGAACTGGAAAGAATAAAATAAGATACGAAATTTATTTTTTCGCAGACTTTTTAAAACAACACCTATTTCTTAATTTGGATGTTTGTGTTTTTCGGTGACCTGATTACGTATCTGATTTTTTCAATTTTTTGAAGAATTCGTTTTCGAAGAATCTTTATATTCTTAACACTTTTGATCCTCAAATGGTAAGTTACTTTTACTTTAAAAACTTTAATGTAACTATCATTGACTTCTATTTGAATATTTAAATGTTCTCTTTAGTGAATTTATATGTGCTTAAATTTTTAGATTATGTATTTATTTGTAATAAATTGTGGGATAATTTTTAAAATATATATTTGAAATTCATATTTGGAATAAATTCTCATAGAAATTTTCAAATTTTATATATTTTACTTTGCTGTATTTATATAGCTACTTCATATTTATATTTTCCATTTTGATATTTTTTATTGATCTTCAATATGCCTACACAAATTTAAATTAACAATGCGCATTTAATAAATGAGTGCTTTTCATGTGCTTAAATATTTAATTGACATTAAATAAAAGTTTTGGATATTTTTAATTTTGTTTGCAGAAAAATCAGTTAAACCCTTAATAATGTTAAATGAATCAAATTTATCAGGTATGATTTTTTTTTATTTATTGTAACCCATGAGCTTCAGTTTAAGTATGAAAACTGAAGATTTTCGAACCACAGATCGCAAAAATGGTTAAGGCTTTAATGCGTGAATCAATGAAAAATACTTAATTTGAAGCAAGGAAATGTGATACTGTTATCATCAGTATCCCAGTTATGTTTGTGTGTGACTGAATGTAGAAGATATTTATAATTTTAATTTAAAATGTAAATTTAAACGGAGATGTATATTAAAAACTTGCAAATAGAAAAAAGATAATCTAAATTCAAAATTCCGTTGCGTTAATGATTGTGAAAGTTCTCAATAATTTCTTTTTAAAACGAATTAAAATTTTTTGAATGTGTGCTTTTAAATCCTATGGGAGAAAATATCTATAAACAGTTACGGAAATTTAATTTTACTTAAATAACACTTTGTTTCCCTCAATAATTGCTTTTGTATGGGGTAGTTGATGATGTTCACTTTAATAAACTTGAATAATTATTTCTTGGAAAATAAAATTTTGTTTTGGAATCATTCCACCATGAGGAGGCATTAGGTTATCGCAAGAATAAATTGTCGATATATATTTTGACCTTTCTCTTCTTGACTGGGATAAGTTTCAATAAGGAGGGTTAGTTGTTAAATTGCTCGTGTCATTCGGGGTTCAAAGGGGAAACATTCTTAAACCGGATCTTTATTAATTCAAGTAAATGGATTCATTTAGATTAGAATTAATACAGATTAGAATCTAGCTAAGCTAAGTTTAAAGATTTAATTTTAAGATAAATAGACATAATTTGAAGGTAGGTTGTCCTAATTGAAACGAGATGCGAGAATAATTCTGCAATCTTGTTTGAATCTCCATAATTTTATTTATTCTTCATTCTGTGGGTAGTAAAATAATATAGTCATCTAACATTTCATAGAAAAAAATCTAACATTAGTCATCTAACATTTCATGTAAAAAAGCTTTTTTCATGTAAGAGTATCTCATAGACCTTCTATATTAATCTTTAACTTTCATTGATTGAATAATTTTATTATTTATTAATATTGTGGAATTATTCATTATTAATATTATGTAAAAAGTTTTTATCTAAATGTTCTATTTAACTATTAGTTATATACTATATTATATAAATGGTCCCCCTCCACTGGAAAATAAATAATTAGAGTAAATAGAAATAAATTAATTTCAAAATAAAATTTTATATTTCCTTATTAAACAAGATTTTATTGAGAGCTGAGCCAATAAGAATTTTTAACTTCCCATCCAATGTAGTTTTTTGAATCGGCACATTTTAACATTTCTTGGGATTAAATGAGTTACAAATTTTCTGTAGAATGTATACTCAAATGCAATTTGTCTAAACAGAGGTTTCCCCTTTCTCTGAAACTGTTTTACTGAACTATCCCTGTCAAAATTTCTTGTTTAGATACCAAATGATTTTTATACAACTTTAAAAAATAGATCAGTTGTCTTAGAAATAAAATTCAGATCAATTTGGTTTGAATACTTTTATTATTTTTTAGTCTTCATACTCCATTGATTCAGAATTGCCAACTTTGGAGTATAATATGACAGTATTCATTAATTGGTCTACTATCTGTGAACTGCAAGATGCAAAAATATTATATAGTACAACCTGTGAGAGTATAATACTCTAAATATATTTAAAGTTACCAAATTTGGTAAATAGCGTATGTATTTCTTGGTAAGTAGGTACTCTATTAGATTTCTTCAAATTAAATATTTTACTTATTTTCCTTTTAATCATATATTTTTGCTTTTAATCGAATATATTTTTCAAAAAATATATATTTAAAATTATTTTACTGTTTTAATAACCTCTGTTTATGCATACTTTAACTCTGTTATGCGTTATTAACTTAGACTGCATTGTTAATAAACGCAAATTTTGTGTGCTAAATATCGAAAGAGATAATATTAAAATTAATATAAATGATTAAAAGATAGATGGCAAATATAATTCAATAATAAAGCATTATAAGACTATTGTATAAAGACGATGTCAAATATGTAATTTTCATCGAATGGCGTGCAACAACAAATGACGTTTTCATCTGTGAATATATACATGTTAGAAATCTTTTATGTTTCACATTAAAATATATTAAAATAATATTTCTATGCATTATTATATTAATTTTAATAATACACTTCCATTATAACTTTTCAGAAATATTTTAAATCATGTGGATTATAATTAGGTTTCATCAAATATTAAATAAAGTTGTGTTAATATTTTGCAGTGAATGGTTTTTATTTTGTAACTATACAAGCCATTTTAATATCGGATACGCACAATTATTTTCTTTGTATATTTTGCCCTTTGATATGCTTATTATTGATGAACTATTTAACACCAGAGGAAACTCTTTCAGAAAGAACTATAAGCGTTAGTTTTTGCTATTGTGCCCTAAAGCAAAAACCAAATAATGTGTTCTCTTAACTGCTGTTTAATAATGGATGTGGATAAATGATATCCATCATGTCTTGCAGGCCATCATTATCGGTAATGGGTGCTGCTCATCCGGAATTTCTTCGCCGATAAATCTATAAGCGTTTATGCCTTTTTTTACTTGGATTGCACAATATGAGTTGAGTAAATATTTTATGCATAAGAGTTCCGAATCTAACTTTTGACGTATTTCGACATTTATAAAGTGCATAAATAAATAAAATATTGTTTTGATTATGAATGTTGAATATCACATTTTAAAAAATGTTTCAAAGATCCCGATTTTCGTAGTTGCGTGGAAAGGAAATCATCGATGTTAAATGAAAATAAAAAAATAGGAAAAGAAATCTTAAGTAAATTATTTAATTTCTATTTATTTTCATCTAAATTATAATCAAACAATCGAAGCTAGAGTTAAAATTTATGGGTGAAATTATATATCACTTCATAGTTTCGTTACATCAAGTTTTGAGAAGAATCCATTCACAGAAAACATATATGTCTGACATTTGAATTTAAGTTAACATTACAAACATTTGAACTATAATAACAAATTGAAAAAAAGATAAGTGGGTGACATTTAGAGCATCTAAATTGTTAATAGCCTATTTGGAACCGATTCCGAGATAAGATTTTTTTTGTTTGTATTTTCACGAGCTTAGAAAGGTGATAAATTAAAAATGCGATTCTTTATTTTTTCGAAATTTTGTATTTAATTTCCTGACAACTTCATTTGGCTTTAACCACTTTACTTCTTTGCCCGAGTGCCATTCGTGGATCGATTTATCGAATTCGATAGTTGTAAGCTAAAAATGAAGCATTTATAACGATTATAATTCAATGCTAAAATTACTTCGAGTACATAGATAAGTCAAGTATTCACTGTATTTCTATGTGAATCAAAATAAAAAAAATTCTCAAAATAGATGTCATCTTATTAGATAGTAAAGTAATTAAAACAGCTAAGTGGTTAAAAGATTAGAAAAAGATGTTCAAAACAAACATTCGGTTTTCTAATTTGAGTGTAATGATTACGTTTCAGGGACTAATTATTAAAAAAAATCTCAAAACCTCTAATTGGCTCTTTCGTAATTGCTGTTTGGCAAAGATCTGAGGTGAATAATACACAAGTATATATTTTCAGAGAATTGGGAAGAATTTTCTAATCTAGTTTTTGTTCTACATGTACAGACTGTTTTGCTATTTGGTAACCAATCTGGTATAGTGATGAATTTACTGTACCAGATTGTGTACTGCAGATTGTTTACTGTATCCGATTTAGTTTCGTTATTATTTAATAAGTGTTGAAATCGGGATTTCCCAATTTTGTATTCGAGGCATTTATAACATTGCTTCAGAGTTCTGCTAACAGACTTCTTTCAAAAGAAAATGAGATTATTTTACAGCGTTTTTGATTTTTACAAATTTTTATAGATTGTCAAACTGATGATAACTGATTTTTTTTATCATACAGTATAACTCTTACCTCTCCATGAAAAATTCTACTTCCAAAGTAACTATTGTTTGATATTATGTATTGTTTTCGCATTCTAATTTAAAATTTATATTTTAACTTTCTTGTTTTTTTACTTCGAAATTTTTTCTCTTGCAATACATACACGCACACTATGGTGTATTCGTTTTGTTTTAAAGCACACTTTTAATTGCAGTCATAATAATATCCTGCGGTTTCTCACACTTGTCCTTCTCTTTCATGCATATTCAAAATAAATTCTGAATCTGATATCCTAAAATAAAAAGAATTCGAAGCAATTCTGTTTAAGATAAATAAATCAAACTAGATGCAGGTACTGAAAGGAATGCGGAATTGAAACAGCGAGAAACCACAGAAGAGCGAGAACGCAGACAATTCTGAAAAATAAACTATTCATAATTTGAAATTTGTATGGAATAATAATGTGTATAATTATAATTGAACTTAGAAATTTAGAATAACATAGAAGAGTAGTAGTTCGACTAGCGGTTCAAGAAAGGATCTTGACATGAAATGCAAAATACTTTTTCCTCTCTTTGAAAAATCAAGAATTACAATTGTTTATAATGCTGTCAAAATTTTACGCAGACATTTCGATTCCCACTGTAAAAAGAAGTGAAATAAAAAAAAGAAGAAATTGCATGCTAGAAGAGTGGAAAACTCTAATGAGTGTTTTGGTGGGTGTTGTTAAAATTAGACTTCTATGCGATATGAGATTTGTTTATATATTATTTTATTTCATGAGTATTGAGGAAAATAATCTTCATTCACTCAATATTATATAATCAAATTCATAACAACAAATCAAATAAAATCATTCATATTGTGGATCCCGGATTAAATGCTTCTAGAATCCATTTTAAATAGTTAAAAAGTTTAATATTGACCACTCTTTGAGAAAAAATTTAAAAAGAGGTCAAAAGAATGCATTCATGAATGGAGAATAAAAATGAGAAATCTTTAAAGGAAATATAAATGGAAGTTTGTAGACAGACAATGAAGGAGCACACGATGTATTTGTATTGTAAATTTGTATTTGTATATAAATCCCT
This sequence comes from Argiope argentata, assembly GCA_026289955.1. Classification (NCBI taxonomy): domain Eukaryota; kingdom Metazoa; phylum Arthropoda; class Arachnida; order Araneae; family Araneidae; genus Argiope; species Argiope argentata. The sequence goes on along the minus strand of JAOUZG010017997.1, from coordinate 199,979 downwards.
TATATATTTCTTAAATTTATAGATAAAAATGATATGCAATCGATTATGGTAAAATTGTGTTTTTATAGTATAAACATTAAAATTCTGTATTTCAGAGATTTGTTACAGAATTTTTATTTTGGAAAGAAAAACTTATGTGAAAAAGCTATGAAACTTATTATGAAAATAGGTGGTGCTATTTTCATATATATGACTTTTTCAGTTACTATAAATGATTCATTACAAAACAACCGTGGTAAGAAAAATTTAATGATGTTAACCAATGCATCAAATACTCAGCCCTTGAAATTTTTCATGACTCAAAGCCTGCTTATTGTGCAAAACATAACTGCTAGAAATTTTCATTCAGAACCAAAAATATGAGAAAAACGTTTTTCTAATGGAAAGTGTGTAAAGAAAGATTAAAGCATAAATATTTCAAGAATTTTTTTTCCATACTTCTGCTCAACAGTTTCCCATAGTCTTTTTTAGAAATTCTCTAGGAAGGGCTTCGGGATTTTATTGATTGAAGATAAAAAGAAATCCTTTCTTCATGCATACAGAAGCACTTCTTTTCCTTTTCACAATGCACATCCAAAGTTGATGATTAATAATCTCTAGACATTGCAAACTGCAGAAATATTTATTCCATTTCGGAAATAAAAGCCCTTTCTTCTTTGAGAAATTTCTGACATTAATGGAAACTTCAGGAGTACTAGAATCAATAGTTGAATCATTGAGTTTCATTTCTTCTTGGACAAAGGAATGGAAGAGAGTGCTTTCTTTCCTTTTTTTGGTTTCCTTTAAGAGTGAAATTTGTTCTATTATTCGATAGGAATAGATTGATCTATAGTGTTTTCAAAAACTTCTAACCAGAAAGATTTGTGACAATTCAGAAAATCTTCATTTTTCTAGATAGTTTAAAGAGAAATTGTATGAATTACTTTTTCTAAATTTACATGGTTAGTTAATCAATATTGAAATGTAAAATTTTCCGTTTGATTAATGCACCTCAAAGATTGTCGAATGTCATTCGTCAATATCCGTAAATTTTATTGTTTATATTCAGTGAAAAGTAGAAAGCTTATAACTGTGTGCTAGTAAAAAAAGTTGAGGGAGTTATTATGAGTGAAGGTCAAGCTTTTGATGCAGGCTTTTCATGTATTATTCAAGATAATATTTCTTAGATTTTAAAACTCTATAAATAATAAAAATGAATATGTATGTAATAAATGCATGTCTGCAATATAAAGAGCATATCGTTAAGTCTAGTAAAATTAAATTTTGAAGTATTATTCTTTGGAAAGAGTGAGAGCATTGAGACATTTTTTTTGTAAATCTTTATTTAATTTTATATTAAAAGAGTTTAACATTTTCCCCATGGTAACATCCTTAAATAATATTGCAGTTATCAGAAAATAACTAATTTTTAAACATTTGAAAATTAAAGAATATTTCTTTTGGTTTTAACTTTGTCATGTGGGGATGGTTGCTAAATTCGGCTATTAAAAATAAGTTTTAAAATAATTTTAAATTTTTCATATCTGTCAAATGGCCACGCGGTTTTCTTCCTTTGTTGAAAACTCAAGAAGAATTATGATTTTAAGTTTTTGCATTTCGAAACACTTCGACGCATAATTATTTATATAATTCGTGAACCTAATTATTGATCTAAAAATAAACTCATATAATTCTTATAATTTGAATTTCTTTGAAAAATTAATCTATCATGCCTATTTGTATGTATTTTTAACAATTGAAATTAAAAACATATGAAAACGTCAAAACAATAAGAATTGACATGGAAATGGAAAGATTTAATATACATATTGTTTTTAACAATTATAAAGTGAAAGTTCCAATGCTTCAAAATTGGATAAATCTTAGACATCTCTGAATAGGATTGTGATGCCGTCCAGAATTGTCTAGAGTTCCAAACTGAGCTTCCACCTAGAGGACGAAAAATATTTTCGGAATGTGTAATTCCCTTTCCCATTTCGGGTTTCAAAAGATGCCTCGAGAGATTTCAAACCAACAGCATTCCCAAAGGACTGTTTGATTCTGAGGCAATGCACAATTGATCCAATTTTGTCTGTCACTACCGGCTGCAAGCAATTTGAAGTTATTTTCTCCGTGTCTTTCGTGGGATTTTTTTCCGATCGGCAGATTCAATTGAGCATTTATGTTCTAAGATTGGATTAGACATCGAGGTTTATTGGCGCTCAATTTATATTTGGCTTCAATGTGGCAAAAATAGTCGATTTATGTTTTAAGAAGTGTGAGGAAGAAAAATTGAGTTTTTTAGAGAATATATCTTTTATCTAAAATTTATTTGATATGACTATTTTTGCTTTATCTTTTTTTGAATGCGAATGATCGTACGTAATATTAATTTTAACATAGTTGAATATGATAACATATCAATGACTTTTACCTTACAGAATCTTTGCGATATTTTTTAATTTGACATTTAACTCCATCTATAAGTTTAAAAGTTATCTATATTCAAATAAAATTGCAATTACATTTTCATTTTCACTTCGAATTTTCAAAGCATTACTTAAATATCGTGGAAATTAAATAAACTAACAAAGCTTACTTAATATCGGAGTTTTTAAATGTGAAAAGTTTCCAGGAAAATCAATAAACGCCCTTTTGATTCTATGAGCTGAATATCAAGGTATGACACAACATAGGAAATTTAAAATATTAAAAATTAAAATGAAATCATTTACATGCAGTGAAAATTGTTTTCAGTTCTATCTTCGGACAACGGTGGCCTGGTTGAAAGGTTTCGGTTTCAGATTGGAGACCCGATTCCACCAAAGAATCATCGTGCAAGCCGGTTTGATGTACATTATATGTGTCAAGGCCAAACGTCCTCCCATTGGTGTGATGTGAAACTTTAAAGAGGGAGGTGACAGATCAGGTGTCGTCCTCATCATCCGATTGGGGTTTAAAATTACTTTGCCCGTCCAACATAGACATAGTGTTGTTTTAAAACGGGACGTTAATATAATCACACCAAATCAAACTTAGGATATCTGAATTAAAAAGTTTGTCAAATAGAGATTCTCAAATTCATGAAATGTAGATTCCTTTATAGTAAAAAATAAATATTGCATAAATGGATTAATGAGATGATTCCTTAATATATAGCATTTTTAAGTACCTTGAGAATTGAAAAACAACTACCAATAGACTAGAATTATTTATAATTTGCTTTTCATATTGAACTATTTTCTGCACTCTGAGGGCTGTTAAATTTCTTTTTAATTAAGATTTACATATAAATTGCTAAGCGTCTCTGTCTTTAAAATGATTATGTACTTGATTATCTTTGAGTTAGAATGAAAGCAAAAACAATCACCAGAATTATCCTTAATTTAATTATGACGTACTTGTCCATGAGATGAAGAATTTAAATTTCTTTCAAACAAGATTCATATTTAATTTTTTTATTCTCCGTGAAGTTCTGACTATAAAATTTTTCTTTTCATTAAATTTAACTAACCAACAATAATATTCCAAAAAATTAATTTAGGATATGCAAAATGAAATTGTTTTGTAAACTGATGAAAGCAGTCTTTGCATCCGATTATGGTAAACAGTCTTGAATAGTCAGTCAAAATGGAGAGTAATAAATTAATTCGTCCTTCACTTTAGTCGGACGCTGATGAGCTCTTTATTAACTTACGGCTTATTGAAATTGGTGCCAACAGGAGCTTTTAACTTTACACTCGAAAGAGCTTTTGAAGTGACAGAAATTTCAGTCATTTTCGTGATTAAATGAGGCAGGTAAAACTTCTGCCGAGTAAAAGCGTTAATGAAATTTCTCTGAATAGGACCTTATTTTCTCCGTACGTTTGAGAAAATGATTTTTTTGCCCCTTCTATGTTCTTGTAATTACATTTACAGATACAACAATAATTAATTTTCTATTAGTTTTGCTAGTATTTGAATTCATCTTTAAAATTTTGTCTTGAAGGGATGTAGGGAGATGAAGAAAGGATTTTGTATTTTCCAAAATAATCAAAATATATATCTATAGGATGACCACCTATTGCAATGTTTTTCATGGTAAGATGAGCCCTGATGACCAGGTTGTAAGGTCTCGGCTCCTGAGCCTTAGTGTTTGAGGTTCGAGACCCGATTCCACCGAAGAAGGGGTTCTGTTGCACGCTCAATACGCCGGGGCGAAACGTCCTCTCGATAATGTAGTGATAAGTGGGGCAGCTCAGGTCTCATCCTCGTCATCTGACAGTGATTCAAAGTTACAATTTCTACTACAAAATAGCCCTAATGCTGCTTTACAACGGGATGTTAATAACACTTAACTAAATTTTCATGACAAGACTTGGGTATAATTTTTCAGTTCTTCACTGATCATGATCTCTACAATCTAAAAATCCATGTAAAAGTTTATATTTATATATGCATATGACGCTTTGCCCATATCTTGTGAAAAGAATAACTAGAGTAGTTATGTTTGGATTTTAATTTTCTTCGAAATATGTTGTTAGAAATGTAAAAGTCACGAATGGACTTCTAAATGGGCCATCTACATTAAAGCGGGTAGAAATAGTAAAGGGCTGAAGTTTACATTTCGATATAACTTTCTTAATATAAAAGAATTATAAATCTAATTAGTTTTAATTAGTGTCAAATTGAGATGAATAATTTCTGTATTTGAAGTTTTTTGATAATTGAAATGTCTTGGAAATCAAGGGGGTGAACATTTATTGTTCAGATTTAATTTTGACTTTTTTCTAGCTTCAAAAATTTCTGTTTCTAGCTAATAATTTGTGTATAAAAGAATATAATTTTGCTTTTCATAAGATCTGCTATTTATTTTAGCAAGAAAAAAAGTTACCATCCATAACTTTGTAGTAATATTTAAGAAAGTAAGTCCCAACATTCATTAAGCGCGCAGTTTCTCATTAGTACATGAATTTACAGATATTATCTGTCAGCAGAAAGGAGTATAATTGAATTGAAATTTCAACTTTTTCCATATTTTCAATAATATGTTCATCGCACGCGGTGTTATCATTTATGAGCATTTTGAACGAAGAGCAATGTAAAGAAAGATTGCATTAGGAGACAAACCAGTTTAGTTTCGATGTATTTTGAATATCGATTAATCTTATGCCAAGATGCGGTAATCGATTCGAATCTCTTCTTAAAACATGAAAATATTATAACATGTTTTAACTCCCAAGAGAGAATAACGCTGATTGAAATGCTGATGACATAAATATTGGGAGAGAATGTCAATTGTAAACCTGTCTCTTTTTTTCTGATTAAGTATGTGTCGTTTCTGAAGCATATATTTGCTTTGCCCCAACCTTTAGTTAATTTTTATTACATAGCATTAACTATATTGCAATATTATTTCAAAGTCACAATTCACAGAAGACTCATTTTTTAAAGAAAAGCATCTGATAACTGCAATAATAGTTAATGTTTTCAATACTGCATGCTTGAAATAAAATCTATAAATTAAATTTTTATGCGGTAAAAGCAGAGTTATTCCTCTTTTCGATTTCCTCGTAATTGGGTATAAAATGTGTAGCCCGATTGTGTTATGTTGTCAAGTATAACTGCTGTAAAATGTTGAAGTACATAATGAATGTTTACTGAGAAATAATGTACTGTGAAGATTATCCATGTTCCATTTAGTTTTGTAATCTTGCTGTTTTTAAGAAGATTAATTTGAAAATTATATTCTTAAATAACCTTTTTACCATGCAATGAAAATAACCTTTTTTACCATGCAATGAAAGAATTGCGATGTCATAACTTTCCTGATATCTTACAAAGTATTTTCTTCTTGAATGCCTTCATGTAGACTTTCGGGCTAAAAAAGGGAAATAATAATATTTTGACATGAATTCTGTGTTGTCTTATCCAAAGAATGAAAAGGATTAAAACGAATACTATCTGAAAGGGGAAAAATATTCACATTTAGAATTCAGAGTTTGGTTATCGACAATAGGAACTCCTGTCACGTATTGTACCAAACTAAAGTGATGGGTTATCACTTCAGTTCCTACGGTTATCACTGTTCCATTTAATTTCATAATTCTGCTATTTTCCAAAGATTACTTCAGGAAATTATAATCTTTTAAAAAACAAACTTTTTGCCTAAAAATTATAGAAGAAAGATTGTGCTGTCTTAATTATCCTGCTTTCTTATAAAATGGCTTTCTTTTTGAATCCGTTCATCCAGACTTTCAGGTTTTGTGATTTAAGTGTTTCCCTTCAGATTCTTGGCTTATCAAAATAAAGAAAAGGAGTTAAATGGTGTATATACAAAAAAAGAAATATTCAGAATTCAAAGTTTGGTTACTAACCACATGCCATATATTGTGTCCTGTCACATACTGTGCCAAACTATAAAATGATGAGCATACATTTTTTAGAAGAATTTAAGGCAAATAATACTTTGAGATGCCACTTTAAACTCATCGATTAAGAACATGATTCTATATATTAAGAAAAGGCTGAAGTAAATGACTGTGTAAATGCAAATGAATCGCTGTGAAGCCGTTCAATCAAATATGCTCAACAAGCCAATTGAATCATATTTGAAATGTTTGAGGCATCTTTGTTAAAATCTAATTTTTCATTTAGAGAATTCTCGGGATTGTTTGAAAGTGGAAAGTTTACTCAATCGCATTAAGATGGGAATTAATTTGGAAACAATTAGGATGGACTTCCATTACAATGTATGAGGAATAATTATGTATAGTAAAGAAGACAAACTAATCGAATGATATACGATTGTGTATTGACTTGTTAGTATTATACGAATAGAATATGTAAAATATTTGCTTTAAATCATAAAACTCATAATTCGTGCTGAATAAAAGATGCAATTATTTTAAAGTTATTCATAACTCCTAGTGTTACACAAATATATTCGCTACATTTTATACATTTGTATCAAATCCTTAAATAAGTTACTTTATTTCTAGATATTTATTTACATTAATTATGAGATAATCACTTCAGAGCAAGACATATTTAATTATAAGACATGCTATATATTCCCCTTTGTTGTCCAGATCGAACAGTAATCTCGCGACATTTAATCGAATTCACCGCTTCGGATGAGTGCAGTTCGGGTAATTAGATTTGACGCCGTAATTTGCTTTGGGAATCTTGAAAACTGTGACGAGTACGTTCAAAGTCAGAAATGTCTGACAAATCCAGTAATGCCAACTACTTCCATTTTTTTAGATAACATCAGAAATAAAAGACGAATTTTTATTTGATATAAATAACATAGTTTAAACAGAAATTTATTTTAGTTAAAGTATGTTTCTAATTATTTTATTGAATAATTACGTTTACTTAATGCACATAGAAAATGGGGGTTATTCATATTTTTAAAACTATGCAATTAAGTTTATAATTTTTAAATGTATTAGTTATTTTTTAAATTAATACAATTATTCTAATCTATAATTAAAACCTTTATTTTATAGATACTAAGCTTGAAAACATTTAAATTCGATCATAGAAGTTTTATTATTTTCTGACGTATTACACATATATTTTAGATATTTATGTCATAATAAGTTATAACATTTCTGAATATATTGAGTATTATTTGTGCAGTAATAGTTCTGAACAAAACGAAATGTATTTATTTGAATCATTAATTGCATCAAATAAGCAATGTATTCATTTTTATCCTATTAACATGTAAATGAATTCATTTATTGGAGCTATATTATACAGTACATAAGGACAATCAATTTTGATTGTCCTTATGTATGTTTTATTAAAACATGTTTATGTTTTATTAAAAATAAATCATTGCAGTTATATATATGTATAAAGCTCAGATATATTTCATTCAAATATGGCAAACTTATTCTTTAAGACTTATTCTTAAAGTTTATCACTGACTTTTCAAATTGGAAAAGTTAATTCAATATCAAATTAACTAGAAACTAATCAAAATTTTGCTGCTTTTCTGAGTTAACTTAGATGAAATTATTTTACGGAAAATACTTCAATATTACCTCAAAACTCAACTGCTTAACTTTACAAGGATACCAAAACCTTTAAAGATTTTTTTGTCAATTGCTGTTAATTTTTTTAATTACCAATACTGAATTTAAAAAGGCGTTACAATAAGATTTCAATTTACTTAATTACATATTTATAAAATATTTCAAGTCCTTTGGGACATTAAAAAGATATTAATACAATGAGTTGTTACTCGAAGTTGCCAAAAAGAACTGAACGATAGAATCAGCTTGGCCTTCGGTTTCGAGAGGTTACAAATCTTCCAGCAGTCATGCTTTTACCATCAAACTGATAGATCATTAGGTAGTACCATGAAAAATACCGATGTCAATGAATCAGGTAGTATTGTGTAATAAAAAGACCTTATTCAAAACATTTTTTATTAAATTATATTATATATTTAAATATATTATATATTAAATATATTATATAAGATTTTTATAAAAATATTATATATTTGATTGTCCCATATATATATTTGATAATAGAAATATTTATTCTTCAGTGGCTTTTTTTTCCTTTTTTTGAAATTTTAATGCATTAAAAATTAAGTGAAATCGTGATATTTATCTAAGATTATTTCAAAAGCCTTCAATTAAAAAATATTAAAAGTCACAAATCTTTCCCAATAGTAATAATTATTGGTACCTAAATATCTTTGTTTTTAATTCAAAATTATTTTAATTGTGTTTCGCATCACGAATTTCATTATTGAAATGAAATTCAAATTCTTTTCTTTATTGCTACTTATATTTCGTTCTGATTTTTTTTCAATCTTGATAATAAGATTTAAAAAAAATCGATTTTCAAAATAATGAGTACTTTTCCGTATAAAATATGTAAAATCGTATATATTTCAACATCTTATTATAATTGGGATTTAAACTTGCAATTAAAGCAATGGTGAAATGGTATTAAAAGGTCTCTATTTTTATATATAGTTGCTCTTCTTTTACGTGATATAATTAAATTTAGAAAAAGTGTAGGAAAATGTATACGATTGGGATCCGAAATGCGTAAGGTTTCTAAAATATCTATCAAAGTTTGAAATTTAAAATTATTTTGCCGGATATATAATTAAGTCAATTGCATAAAACATTGTACGGATATACTTAGTAACAATTTAGTATGGCTAATACAACTTCTCTCTAAAAGTGGATACTTCCAAACATAAATAATACTACTGCATAAAAAAAAACATAAGTAATACTACTGCATAGAAAAGAATAAATACTACTGCGTAGAAAAATGCTTCATCACTGATGCTTACGTAAGGATTTAAAGAAAGAAAAATGATAAATGCTTATAATGACGAATGGAGATTTTTTGCACAAAAGTTTCTATACCATGAAGAAGAATCAAGGAATCTTAGAGTTCAATTTGGTAAAAAATTAGATTTATTAGGCCAAAGTAATTTCTAATATTAGAGGATTTTACCAAGTATTTATGACTTAGAAAGTTATACATTTGAATTATATTCTAGAATATATAATCAGAGTATGGAAAAAATCCAAGAACATAAAACTTTTGTCTCTATTAATAACAAAAAAGCAGAAATTCCTTTCCTTGGTAGGTTAGCATTGTGCAAGACAAATTATTCGATTCAGATCTTGGTGCTGGTGTACTTAGGGGAGTGGGAAAAACGAACCTTTAAAAATGCTGATTAGTGAAAAAACAAGTTGAATTTTGGTGCTGCTTTTCCACGGGAATTTCTGAAAATATTGCTTAAAAGGCATTGTCCCATCTTTTCAAAATTTTAAATATTGTCTTTTTAATAATAGCAATTTTGATAATCGTACAAAAGTCTCCTAATTTGAAACAGATTTTTGTCATTTGTTCAGAAATTTATTACAATACTGCTTTGAAAATAAAGTACAGAGCTACGAAAGATCGAAGGTGAATAAACCAGACAGTTACATTTTGATAGGGATTGCGCATACAAACCACGAACAATAACAAGATAAGGCTATTGAAATGAAAAAAAAATATTACAATTTCATACTTAAAATGTTTTTATTTAAAGAACTCATGAACATAAAGTAAAACATAAGGCTTTCAATTGAAAAAAAAAAATCTAGAAAATCTGTGGTTAACGACCTGGCGTTTAGTAAACGTTATGCACAATTTTGAAATAAAATGGTAGTTCTTGAAATAGGTTTATTATAATACACATTTAAAATATAGAAAAGTGAATTATAAGTTATATTCTCAGTCGACCTGAACTATTGGATTAAGGGAAAGGCACATTTGTACATAAGGCAATACTTATTGAATAATTAAAAAAATTGTTTGTATGTTATATATTTACTTAAATTTAGAAATGAGTTTCTGTTCTGAAAAGTGTTATAAAAGGAGCCAGAAAAATCTAATTTATAGAAACTACATTTTCATTGTTTAATTTAAATATAGAAAAATTTAAACACCGAAGAATAAAAAGTTTATCTTAATATTTTTTATTCATATAATAAATGAAATTTATAAATTAAGAAAGGTAGTGCTTTGTATCATGTTCCGTAGTTTAATTTTTTCTTTAAAAAGTAAATGCTGATCATTTCCAGAATGAATGGTGATGAATTAATGAAATATTACAGAATTCAAAACATATTTTGAATTCACATTGTTTAGTAATAGATAGATATGTGAAATAACAAAATTTACAAAATCCACGTGCAAGAATTCAAACCAACCCAAAAATGATTTAGTCAGTTTTTAATTTCCCATTGTAATCGTCTAGAGACTCGAAAATTTTGAGAAGATTTTCACAAATCTCCCTGTTTCAGATTTTTCCCGAGTCCTTATTTGTCTATGATCATGATGACACAAAAAATGCTTTCTTTTAGAAAAGATAAAATATGATAATTAGTTACTACTCCAAGTTTGTAGATTTCTGATCAAATTTGGATCTAAATCCATTCAGAGGAAAACTGTTTTTTCCGCTATCCGAATATAAACTAACCCTATAACGGCAAAACAAATAGAGCTAGATGGAAAAAATTTAGTCCACATTTAGAATCAACTATGTCATGAGATTCTTTTACGGTCTGTACTTCCGTAAGCACGTAAATGCAATGAACATGATAAATTATATTTTGCAAGTGATCTTGTCAAAACACTTAGTTTTATGTCCAATTTTGGTTTCAATCGGTGAGATAGCAGACGTCCAAAATCCTTTCAGTTTTCTATTAATTTTGTATTACATCCTATTTAATAATCTCTTTCATAAATATCCATCAATGGTATTTAGTTAATAATATGCATTCACATATGTAGTTAAGAATACTCTATATTAGAAGATTTTAAGGGAAGCATTTCCTATGTTTTCTATTATAGTCAACACATACATTTATGACTTAAAAAAATCGTAGATTTGTTTCGTTTTCATTGATTGAATTTTTGAAAGAGGGGGTGGGGAACTCATTGGCTACTTTTATGTTAAAACACCTTTTTACTTGAATTTGTGACTGAAGTTTTTTAGTGATATTACTAACCTAATAACCAAATATAATCAGCTGTCGAATAATCGATGACTCAATTTTCTCAACAATATAGATTCAAGTGATTTATAATGTTTATTAAAATTGAGTACATTCAAAATTATGCGCGTTTACTTATTTCAGAGTGCAGAATATTTCTATATGCATAAAAATAGTTTATCACTCAAGGAAGGATAAAAAGTTACTAAAAGAGTAATTAATTTACGTTTATGAAAACTCCCCCAGGAATCAGAAACATATCACTCTTTTTTTTTTTTAATTCATCATACTAGAAAGTCATAATTCCAAAAGTTCCTTTATAACTAAGTTTGCTAGGAAACGTACTAGAATATATTTTGAAAAGATTTTCTGCTATAAATGACCCTCAACTTTTAATTTTGAGTTTGTCATGCAAGTCTAGACTAGTAAATTATAGATCCCAGATTCAGTCGAATGACAGTATTGAAAACTTGTTTGATTGATGATGGTCATTCATATTAGATATTTGAATTCTGTTTGGGAAAAGTAATTACCTGATACGTTAACAAGTTTGTAAGAGAATTTTGTATACTCTTTTGCTTAAGTTCGGTATTAAGTATATATTTTCAAATATATGCGATTTAAAACCATCAATTATGAATTATTAAGAACATGCATTGTTAATACTAAGTAATATTTTTTAATATCACCTTGCAAAATGGAAACATAATTTAATAACTATATTTAAATATAGTATTTAAATGCTCCATTCAAGTTTTGCTTCTGCATGTGAGAATGCTTTCGGTTTTTCATTTTTTTTTCAATGGTACTTGCCAAAGGACAAGCACGCTCACGTAGTCAACGATTTTAAGCCGAGGGTGCGCCTCTTGTTTTAAATAGCGCCAACTAGGATAAAAGGCTTAGCTTCTCACGCGTCAAATTTGCTTGTACAGCCCCTTTTTACAGGGGGTTTATTTACACATCTAACAGAAAAGATGAGTAACAACATGCCCAAAAGAAGACTCGAATCCAGAACGTCTAAATAACGGAGAGGTTTTGCTCCCTTGTGCCAAGACGTCGTTATAACTTTTGATTTGCGATGTATTCTATTATGTTCTGTTATTAATGATGTGATGAATTTTTCAGATAATCGCTCATCTCACAACAGAATAAATCATAAAACGGTCTTTCTTCCGATGACATTCGTTCTAGGAAAATATAGTTAAAAGTTTGACATTAGACAAAATGGGGTTCAAATAAATGTGTTGGCAAAAGGATAGTATCAATAAAGCAATCTTGACAATAAACTACAAATTTAATTAACAAAATTGTTATATTGACAAATACTTACCGTGAAGACCTTGAATACTTCAGGAAAAATGGCGAGACAAGATTGCGAATTCCCTTGTCGCATGACAGCGAAAAATGAGAATAATTTGCTGCGATTAATCATGCGAAATACAACTGAGCTTCATTATTTGAGTTGAAATCAGTTGACTTCTCCTAGAATGAAATATATGAGGAATTTATCAGAGCTGGATTTCTATCCCGTCTTCGTCCTTGATCCTGCCATGCGTAAATATCTGAAATCAGAAAAATATCAGGCTTTTGAACTGACTGAACGGGATTCCAAATGAAGTTGTTACTGATGAATGCTGATCAAGATTTGAGAGCAAAATAAAATTCGACTCAATTGTAATCTACGTTCTATAATTGCAATCGGAACTCAAATCTGAATTAATTCCAGAAATCATTTAGGATTGATGTGATACGGCTGGTATTAGTTTGAATTACTATTTAACTTATTGTTACAGAAGTGAAAAGTTTCTAGTTTATATTGAAAACGGTTTTAAATTTAAATCATTTTAAGTTGTATTTATTGTTTATGCTCCATGCCTCCTGAATTTAATTTTTATTTAGTGTTTTTGCATCATGCCTCATGAATTTTTGGGGAAATTTCAAATTGAAAGAGAATACTCAAATGAAAGCTATGGTCTGCTGAAGGTTGATATATTATAAATAGTTGTTATCCGATATATAATGTTTACCGAAAATAAAACGACATTAAATGCGTCTGGTGTTATTAAGGTGACACTTTTTTCAAAGTTGGAATAATTGCATGAATAAGTTTGGGAAGTTATTCAATGTCAAATTTTTGAAATGTTACATTTATCAGCAGTGAGAAAAGAGTTTACCATTTTAATATGGAATATTTTATTCTTCAACTGGTATATTGCTATTTCAAAAACTGTAATGGTGATTCAAGTTATTGATGTTTTGTGAACATAAAGTATCGAAATAATTGATAGAAATTATCAACATACTAATTAAAACTTGGCCGAAATTCTCTACAAATTAAGTCAAGAGTAATCATACCTGAAATTGAGATAAAAATTCATTCTACAAAGCAGATTATTCACCACGATTTTTTTTGTATGTGTTTATTGGATCTCTGGATGAACTAGATTGCTTTTTCTAGATTTTTTTCATCAAACTTCTATAGAAATCCACAAAAGGAATTGCCTTTTTTACCACTAAGGCAGACTTAGTGGTAAATAAGTCAAAAAGCAGACTTATTTACCACCAAAGATATTTTCAGTATACATATCACTGAATGATAGACAGCTAATTATAATTTTTAAAAAGTTGAATTGAGTTTATTAAAATATGGAGATTTATTTAAATCTTGCAGAAATATGTCCTAATGATGATAATGATTTTTCTTTGCATATTTTTGATATAAAAAAGTAAAAATAGGAACATAAACATTGCAGTAGGCTTCTAGTTCTGTTCACAGATGAGGTAAGACTGTTTTATACCTGGTTAAAGGTTGTATTTTCATCTAAAACCAACCTTGGTTGAATAATGTAATTCAAATTAATAAGGAAAGCAGCATAAAAAGGATTTCGTAAATTTAAAATAATATATGAATTACTTATTCATATTTATTATAAATTATTTATTTTTACTTCATATAATTTAGCTTCATATAATTTGAGGTCATCGCCAATGAGTTGCTTAACCGCTAATTATGGCAATCCGACAATGATGCAATTCGTTGATCTTTATCGCCATATTTAAAGCCGTCACCAAACAGTTACAATCTTTGGCGAAGACGGTATAATATTAAGTACTAAAAACGGCGACTATTATGGTCTAAAATTATACTGAATAAAGTGTAGCGAAACATCAACCATATTGACATATGCCTAAACACTTTTAAGCTGAGATCAATAATTTAGAAAGAAATAAGTTTTTAAAAGTATGTCAAAAAACGTATCAAAACATTTAAGAATTGACTTCATTTAAACTATTTATAAACGGAGAAAGAGAAGAATGCAACCAATAAATTATATTGTAGCAAAAGCCAATCTTATTCCTTTAAAACCAATCGTGTTTTTAGTTTCCTAAAAATAATTTCCGTTTTATCATTATTATTTATTCGAAATTTTCAATTGAAAGAAATATTTCTATATATGCGGTTTCTATTAATAGATTCATTATCATTCGAAATAAATAATCGTTTTATTATTTCTTTTATATATTTATTGGAAGAAAGAGGAAATTCAGATTGATCTTTGAATTTAATTCATTGAGTTTGAAGAAAATGTGCAATTTTAAATATTTTGAATATATTTAAAAATTCTTTAGTATCCTTATTTTCAAACAACAATAATTGTCAAAATGTTGAACGATTCAGTTTTTATCCTTTATTGTATTTATTTGAAATGTAGATTAAATTAAAATCTTACGAGATATTAATTTCGATTTTTTTTTGACTTGAGGTAAATGCTTACAATTGAAGATGTTTGAAAAAAAGGGAAAAAATATACATTAATAAATTAACAGAACAATGTGCATTCATACATAAAACCAACGGAGGTAAAAAAAACGCTTATTGGAATAAACATGCTAATTTTTAAATGCAAAGTATGTCAGATTTCCATATCACATTGTTCAAATTATAATTTTATTATAAAAATTGTACTTAAATTGCATTGATGTCAGCCGTACTTTATGTACAGCTAACGGTATTCCAGTTATAATAATATCATCGTCTGTGCAGTCTGGCTATGTTTACAGACGGTAGTTTCAAATGTATTTAAAGAAAACCTCGCTTAATTTATTTAGATAATAATGTGTGGGAGTTCAACTAGAATGTATTTCCTTATCTTTATAGTTAATTTTATGGGTATATACAAATTTTTGTAATTAAATTAATTGAATTTCCAGGAAAGCAAAACTTTAAAATTTATTGTAAAACTCTTTTCACATTATTGATATAGATAGGAAGTTGTAAATTTATATTTGATTTCTAACAATCCTCTTTTAGACGGGTTCAAATAATCCTTCAATAGAGCATCTTAAATGCTGGGATGAGAAGTCAAAAGAAAGATCAGTTGAATATGGGTTCTATATAATGAAATAATATAGTGTAGCTGCTTTGGTTCTATCTATGATTGTGGAAAAAAATTTCTACATGAAATGTTGTTGATATCATCCGTATTTATTACGTATTTAAAAATGCATTTTTGTACATATACTGACACTAATTATGCCAACACATTTAAAAGGCTTTAAAAATTAATCACAGAATCCGAATTATTATAGCGGCAGAATCCATTTTGGTAAAGCATTACTAGGATAGGAAGGATTTGTTTGTTTCCCGGCTAAGCTATATTTTTGCCTATAGTGATAATAATTATAACAATAACGGTCGTGCCACTAGTTGTATATCTATGTTGTGGCTTGGAACTTTAGAAACTTTTTATTCATCAACAGAAGTCACCTATTTTAAAAGGATATTTTATGATTTTACTTTCCCGTATAATAAAAAGTATATCATTTTAATTGATTTTTATATCGCATTCAGAATTCCATTTGAGTCATAATTAAACGTTTATTGATTCATTTCTAGAAATGATCTGCTTTGATCTCTAATCTATCTATTTATAAATATTCTAGGATAATTAAATGTTTCTACGATTATAACTGTATAATTCCTAGTGGTAGTAAAATGTAGAAAGAATAGTTCAAACCTCATTCATTTAAAATAATAATGAGTTACCAAAATTCTTGAAGAGGAATGTTGAACTGAAAGATCACTTATTGCAATTCTAGCAATTCATCAGTCGCTTAATGAGACATATATCCTTTCAAAATATTTAATGTTTTTTGTTTAAATGACACTTTGAATTTCAAATATGCACTTTGAATTGATTTCATCTCATTAATAATCATTATAACCAGGATATGAATTACCTTTCCCACAAATTTGATACAGTTAATGCCTAGATTAGGATTACGTAGATAAATCAAACTGAAGAAATTTTTATGCCGAATTTTATGAGAAATTTTAGGAAAGTATTTTATACTAGCTTGTTAGCAAAGTGTGACTCCCATTGCATTGTTACAAGATATTCAATTTGGCTCACGATGCCTCTTTCATAAAGTTCTATAATTTCGTTAATAGACACACTGATGGATATGATCTGGATTTGAACTTCTAAGATTGAACATGTAGTTGAAATTTTTTAATATTTTGTTCCCTTAATCCTCGTTTTTTCTTTCTTTTTTAAAAAATTTCTTTATTCCGTTGTGTAAATACGGATAGCATTTGTTTCTATACTTTAGTTCGCCTAATTTCTCTTATATTTTATGATTGTTTTTGTCATGTGCATTAATTCTCCTTGCTTAATTTCTTTTTCTTTTTTAACTACATCTATTTCCTTCGGCCCTAGTCCTTCTTTCACAAATTCCAATAAAATTATTTTGTGCATAAAGGATAATAAAATATTACCTAATGATCAATTAAGACGTATTTTTTTCTTACCAATCAGAGAAAATTGTACAATTACAAAATAATATGTGATAATCAAGCAAACATTTCTTGCAAATGTATTTGAAAAAGTAAAACCGAGAGAATAAAAGTGGCGGTTTTACAGATCTAGCTAGTTTTTAATATCAGTTATCTGTATATTATATTCGTCCTTATTTTTTAAAAAAGTTCGTGTTTTAAAATGATCAACAGAATTACCAATAACTAATAGATTATAGGAATTTGAATTAACTTACAGATTATTGATAGAATAGTTCTTGGCCTGGTTCGAAGCAAGCCAAAACCCTATTAACTTCTTGTATACAGTTCGTTTCAGAGTCTGGACTACAAACATCTAGGAGGTTTGAAGAAGTATAGAAAATTCAAAATCGCTTAGCAATGTAACTTAGGGGGAAAATTATAGAAGTAAATGACGCTGAGGGCACGCGTGATTTGAGAACATGTATTAAGACATTCTTGGGAACATTACATGATTCAGAATCGCATAGCATTGCTGAGTAGGAGATGCTTTACACACTCGGTCAATGGCTTAGCACACACGTATAATTATGAAAGGTTCTTCTAGACTCTTTCATTTCACACTC
The DNA here is from genome assembly GCA_026289955.1 of Argiope argentata. Lineage (NCBI taxonomy): Eukaryota > Metazoa > Arthropoda > Arachnida > Araneae > Araneidae > Argiope > Argiope argentata. Next base: position 182,082 of record JAOUZG010017997.1, on the reverse strand, counting down.
TTATATAGCGGTGGTAGGATGGATGATTATGCGAATGCGGAAAGGACGAATATGTATCTTAAGTACCACGATATTCCAGAAGAATGCATAAAAATATTACATGCTTAGTTATAGAATAAAATAAATTCTTGCTATTAATTTCTTATAAGGGTTATATCAAAAGGGCCTCAAAAAATTACGAACTTAGACCATGAACTCCTTGATCACCTAACCTATCAAGTTCTGATTATTCCTTCCGGAAATATATATAGCCATTTGCGCATGATACCACCATTGGCGTGCGTCTTACTGCACACTTAATGCGCCTTAACTACGTGCAATACTCCCGTTTGCATTCATCGCAATAGTTATTTGACGAGGAACGAGATACGACTGCAGTCTTTGAAGATGTTCATAGCCACACATGTAATATTCTCATTCACTGCTTCTGAACGTCAATTTGAATACTTTAATATATGAAGTTTATCATGTTACATTAAATAATGTTAAGAAAATTCTCACAAGAGCGACTCATAGATGCAGACTTTCTAGGAAAATGTATATTATATATAAGCAACACAAGCTATAAGTACACGACGTAATTAACTCTATTTAATCTGCTAATTTCGGGTAACATCAAAGCTATAGAACGCATGCCAAAGAGAATTCTCCTCCATTCCCCTGATTCCCCTCCTTAAGTCATGCCTTAAATAGGGTCGCACTAATGAAGGCTGGTGAAACGCAGAAACTGCGCGCTTGTTTCGGAGAAATGTGGAACTTTCTCCAACATTCTCTGGGAACAAATCTTTATTTCTCAGCCTTTACTACACATTTTAGTTTGTAGTAAACATCGTTAGCAATCTAATTATGTCGCCAATACACCTACATTGCCAAATTAGTGAAATATAGTAATCTTCTGTTGTAAATTCCCTCCGAAGTTCTATTACAATTATTCTATTACCATTAATTTTATATAATTATTTTAAAACTCTTACAATATTTACAAAAGAATTCAAAATTATTTACAATATGTACGTCTAATTATACCTAATTTAGAATACCAAATATTCAATTTGCGTAATATCTTTTCCTATCTTGTGTTTCTTGCGTGTACTACTGCATGTTGAAATCACCACCAACATAATAATTTTATGCGATTCCAATTCCGTCGAGATACACACAGTCCTACAAGAAATTAGTAATTCTCTTGTTGAGATTGTAATTAAAATTGTTATTAGGGGTGATCCGTAACTTATTAATAAAATAATGTATTTGTAGCGTCATCCTTATCAGCTAGATAATATCCTTCGAGCTGAAGGG
>JAOUZG010017997.1:114034-171787 GCA_026289955.1 Argiope argentata | reverse complement strand
AAATATAACTTATTACATAATAAGTAAATATATTGTAATGGGAAAAATGAAAAATAACTTATTACATAGTAGAGCTAACATTTAATATATTCTTAGTAATAAATTAAAAATACATCAAAATTAGAATTTATTTAATTTAACTAAGCCAGATCACAGACTCATGAAATATGAGGTTGTTGTCGAGGTTCCAAAAGAATGTTTTTTAGCAAAATTATGAAGACCAATAATAGTTACTTTTTGAAAGATAAATGCTTTGTATTTTCTTTTATTTCAATTGCAATAAATTTGATTTAAAAATTATTTGGCATAAAAATAATATATATTTATTAAAATATTTCTTAAATTTTTCCACTTTGCATTTTAACAGAAAAAACATGTATTAGTCAATCCCAAGTGATAAAGCGAAATGAGGGAAATATAATCAAATTAGTTAACTGATCCATAGAAAAAAATATATTTTATAAAAAAAATATGTTTAAAGCTTGAAATATTTCATTTTTTCAGCTTTTATGCGATATTGTTATTTGTAATAATTATATATATTTGAAGTTGAAAAAGGTTTTTGAAAAAAATTCTGAATGTGTTCTTATATGAAATGAGTTTCATCTCTAATTTTCTAGAAATTAGTAATATTTTAAAATAATAAATCAAAAAGTAGAAGCATTTAAAAAACATTTGCTCTTAAGTCTACAGACACAAAATTGCTGGTTTTCTACGGCATAAAATGTCTACCTATATTAATTCTTTGTCAAATATCCTAATCATGGTTTTAGTAGTTCCAACAGTTATTTAAAAAATGATGAGTTATATATGAAACTGACATTTATCCGAAATTTTAAGCAGTATTTCCTATTTCCAGGAGAAGAAAGTTATCTCCAATTCTGATATAAAAAGTATTATGATTCACACTGTTATCCCCCCCTACACGCACACACACATGCATAAGACGCAAAAACATCCGACTCCTTTTTAGATGTACTCTCTGACGGAGAAACGACGTGGCATTTTCCTACGGATTGGACGAAGTCATCTTATGCGTAGTCAAACGTGATTGGCATGGCTTTTCTTCCTTGACTATTTAAAGATGAAAAAACAATGTGGAAGAACGTTCCGCTATTTTTCCATATTTGTTGTTTTCTATATTTTTTTAACAGTTAGTAAAATAGCGGACGGGAATGACGTTATTTTAGAGATTTCTTGTTTTTCTTTTTTACAGAATTTCTTATTCCGAAAGAATAGAGAAGCCGAAATTTAACTTTTTTTCAGTGTTTACTATTTATTTTAATGTAAGGTTTAACTATTGTTAAGAAAGTTAGCAGTAAAATTTCATATGTCGAGGGAAAATAAGCTTTATATTAGCGAAATGTTTGTCGCTCAAAATATAAAATAAGTAAACAAACTTATGGACTGATAATATTTTTATATTATTATCATATTCTTTTCAATCAATTTAAATTGATTTTTCTATCTCATTTAAATAAAATTTGGATTTCCGTTATTACATTGATATTTTGTTTTTATTTTTTATAATAGTTATTGAAAGTTTGCTTGTTATGCCTTTCAGTCGTTATTTATGTTACATCAAAAGTTTTAAGTAACATTTTTCGACTAATTTTATTAACTCATATAATTAGCATAAGTCAACAAATTCTCCTTTCAAATCATTGTATGTGATTATTAAATGGCGTCCGCTGATGATTATATAGGATCTTTGTACCTTGGCCCAAAAATGCCATAATTTGCTAGTGAATACAGTTGTTCCATATAATTTGTTTTATATGTTTTTGACATGCGACATTTTGATATGGTGTCATGTATATGGTCCTCGCTTTTCATGTTAATAAAATGCGAAGTGTATATCTGCTTAGCGACAATTTTGGGTTAATATCTTGTTTTCCTAAATTCTTATGAAGAATCTTTAATTATATTTTCTTCATATTTTAGATTTTACAAAGGTCTATAATATTATATACTGAATTACCCATGATCTCAGAATACTGAAACGTCGGAGTCTTTCCTCGATAGAGGAATTACATTATCTTCTTAAAAACTCCATTGGTAAACACTAATTTTATTCTAAAGGGGGGAAATATTATTCCGTTATATGAATAAGGTGTTCTGCTTATTTTATGTCTAATAAAATCTCGCAAACTTGGAATTTACTTCCTAATCGCATGATTCATCAAAATTAGAAGATTTATTTTTATTTCTATTCGTTTAACCTTTTGAGGTTGGAGGAGGCATAATTGCGTCAAAAATATGGGCAAATACACAATTTTAAAAATTATCCGCCCTCAAATGTATAACAGCATCCAGGGTACCTGCTATATTGAAGGATCCCAGATGATGTTCTTCGTTTTTAATTAGTTAATACTTACATTGAATTATAGATTAAAGTAATAAGAATTCAGCAAATCTACACACATGTTAGACCCGGCACTGAAACAAAGTGGTAAAAAGTATTTCAAAAAAAAATTATTGATGAGCCAGTTTAAAATACAAAGTACGGTTTTCGGATAATTGATTATGCTTAACTAACAGTGATAGAAATTAAAGAGAAATATTCAGAAAATCATTGTGCTCTACTTTAGTGAATATTTCGGGCATTTAAGTATTGAAAGAGTTGTCTGTAATTGCATCAAGCATATTTAGTAACGGTTTTCTAATGCTAATAGGTTATTTTATTCGCTCGATTTGCTAAACGAATCAAATATTTCAATTTGTGAGAAGATATTGTTAAAAAAATTATCACAAGAATGATGCGAAGATGTAGATTTTATTGTCTAGGAAAACTTGTATTGAATATAAGCTACACAAGCTACAAATTCAAAGTGAATTAAATCTGTTTAATCCGCTAATTTTGGTTAACAGCAAAGCTAAAAGCTATAAAACGCACGTCAAGGAGAAAAGATGCTCTCTAAAGCTAAGTCAAGTAAGTCTGGGTATAAAAATATATTCCTCGATATTTCTTCATTTTTTAGTTGTCACGTTAGCTTATAGTCGAATACCCAGATATAAATTGTAGATTTCGCTCAAAACTTGAGAAAACCGTGGTGTGAGGACCAAATACCAAATCTAATCAGTCGAGTTCAAAGCGTTTTGGAGACATCTTAGTCAGACAGAGAGATGATAGACATAATACAAAATTGGGCTTTTCGTTGAAATCTTATAATATGGAGATTCGTTTAAATTCTCGACTTCACATTCTTTGATGTTAATAATACCATATCTATCTTGCATGTACTAGAAAACAAAAACATATTTCTATATTATATTACCTTTATTCTGTTACCTTATCGATTACCTTCTTTAAAAAAATATTATATATAGCCTGATTTTTAATAAGGTTAACTTCATTATTCCCCTCAGCTTGTCTGATGACACCAGAACAGATAATTGGTAATCATATGAAATAGTAAATTCGTAAAATACCAGAACAGTTAAACATTAATAATGTAAAATAGTAAATTCATAATATATCAGCACAGTTAATCGATAATAGTCGTTACAGTTCTCTGTTAACTTAAATATGTCAATTTCTATTATTTTTAAATTTTATTAAGTAATCAAAATTTGTTCTGACAAGTGAGAAAGTAATTGGAATAATGGAGAACCTACCAATGACTAACTCATAAAATGTAATCTGCTTCATTATATATCTCAAGTTACTAATCTTGAAAGAACTTTTCATTTTTATTTAAGGACCAATCGTCTAATAGAATTATAAAGAAGAGATTATATTATAAGCGGATTACATTCAATGTCAGTTAACCGGAGTTTTACCGGTGAACATATCGGTGGTGAGTGACTTAAAATGTGTTTCTAATCGTCTTAAAGGTTTTAGACATTCTTTTATTTTACAAAATATCGATTTTTCTATCATTAAATTTGAATATTACTTAAATACATCGTTTGCTTTTCAATGTTTTGGAGCATATTCAGTGCTCTTGAATTAAAAAAAAAAGATTATATTCGATTCTATCAACTTAAGCTTTATCTTTATAATTCGATGAGGGAAATGCCATTAGATGGAATTTTGTATTCTGCTTTGCAATTGATTGCAAATTAATTTCCTTTTTCCACAAATTTATCTCGTATTTTCTTCAAAATTATTTTAAACCTAAAAAAATTGATTTCATCAATCAACAAAACATTTGATTGCGCTGTTCTTTTCAGTATTCAGAGAAAACCACTTTTCGAGATTCTACCTCTCTAAGGGGTGAGACGTAAAAATATGAACGCATTTCCGAGATTTTTTTTTTTAATTCTTTAACCTGGATTTTCTCCTGTATAATATTTTTTGGTTAATCCCACTCATGCTTGTATGATTGTCGTATTATATCTAACAGTGCTATTTTATTTTAACTCAATGTGTATTGGTCCTTATAAGGCTAGTTGAAAAAAAAAACTTACGGGAGTGGTACAAAAAGCATTTTATGTATTATTAAATGTTACTGTAATTATCAATTATTCTTTACCTCGAAATATTATTAAAAATCAATAAAAAAATTTGAAGAAAAATAAGGTAATTTTTTTATTTAAAAAAAGTAAATTACCAAATTTTAACAACATTTATCTTCCACTTACTCATACATATTTAAGGTTTAGCTTTTGTTACTGTGAATAAAAACTGCTCTAAAGTATTTCATTGGGAATTAATATTTTTCTGGCAATTTTACGAATTATCCATAGTTTTTACTCCTTTTAAATCTGAGAATTAATCGAATTCACTTTAATCTTAAATGCCTTGACTTTTCAATATTCCTATTACCTCTATTTTGAATAAATGAATGCATACTGACACGTACAATAAAGAGCGCAAGGTTTTTGAATCAGAAAGTGAATTATAATGAACATGCTTCTCTTTTTGGTATCAGTAGGAGGACATCGATATAGTAATAATATTAGAAAATCAGTCAGCATATATCAAAAATGTACAATCGGCATCAGAATATATCTTGAGGATACATAGTTAAAGAGTATTAGTGAAAAAAAAACAATATCCACTCCAAACAGAAATTGAAATCCGCTATCACAAATATCGTAACTGAGAACATTTTTTATATCGTGAACTATCTATCACTACAGATGCATCGATGAATTGGACCACCTGAAATACTTTGGTAAAAGGTTGATTGAACCTTGTTCTTCACTTCACTGCAGAAGGATAGATATTTTCGATGAGTTGCTTAGAGCTAGAAAACGATGTATGAATATCGAAACGGAGACGTTTTGTGTTAAACTTTAACAGTTATGATTCAGAATCAAAATGGTGGACACGTTCTGTGTGTAAAGTTGAACTTTGGAATTGAGAATCTCTAACACATTCATTCGTTTATGCTTGTTGAGGTAAAACTATTTAACGTTCAATTTTAATTCGATCAGCTTGTAATTTTAAATTTTCAATATTTGTTTTGGATTATTGATGATTTTTTTATTCAAAGATCTGCATTTTTGTTGTTCTAATCAAATTCTTTCTTTAGATTCCGGCCTCTGTTTGCTCTTTAGTCCCTTTCTTTTTTTTCTTTGCAGGGCTTCATCAGAAAAAGCTTAGAACGCCTCATTTATGCTTTAATTAATGTTGCATGTATAATCGGAAACGTCTTTCTAAAAAAATTACAAAAAATTTGCATGTTATCTTTTATTTTATTTCATGGAATATTATAGCAGCGCTGCTACTTTTGCTAAACGTATATTACCATCGACTACACTTTTCAGTTAAAAATGATATTTCTATTTTTAGATGAATTTTTGTTTATTTCTAAAAGTTTTCCCATACATCGTTGATATTCTGATTGGGAAATGTTTTCATTAAACTTATTTACTTTTAATTTGGGTGCACTTTCTTCCTTGTTTGAGGTATGCATAATTGAGATTTAGAAAAAAATCACGAAGAATTTGCTCCTGATTTGTCGAAGGCCGTCGTGTAATCTCAGTGACATTCGTCATGATATCAGGAAGTCGAGATTAAAGGTTTAATGACTATCTCTGACCGCAATACAATTTAAACTTTAGGAAATAATTCCATTATTGGAGTAAAGGTTATTCGACGCTGCAACATTACTTTATCACTCACGGAAGAGAGAATCAACTACTAATTAATAATTTTTATTTAGGAAAATATTTTAACTGATTTTCAATGAGCGAAGAGTTAACCACTTCGCATACAATGACGTGTCTGACACGCGCATCTAATTACTGAATTTTTATTTTCAGTTCTGCAATTAAGCCACAGAATTAAGTACTTAAATACGAAAAAATCAATATGAAGCGATTTTGTATCCCAAATGCTCCATATATTATTTAAAAAATCAAATTAACAAAAAATTACCAAAATTGGATGAATTATCTAATTAGAAATTTAAATAAATTTGAATTCCAAGTGGTTAATATAAGTGATCATTGTCAAAGCAGGGAACGTACTAGGGTTGACACTAAGATAACTTGAATTTAATGGCTGTAAGCATGCACAATATCCCACTCGATATAGATATGCACCCAATTGGAGAGAAGGTATTTCGAAACCACAACTTTTCTATACTCACTGGTGAAATGAGAATTAATATTGAACTAGAAGGCTTCTTATCACCATTTCCCTCTCCCACGTAGAAAATTATTTCGCAAAAAAATGAATTTTTCTGAATTAAATTCTGTTTTATTCACTAATTTCCTATTCTCAAGCCATTTGTTTCATATAGTTACAGTACCATCTCCTCGCTTAGTGTTGCTTTTAGAAACGTAATTCGAACACATATAAAACTATAATACAGTAGAGAATTAGAATTTATGCAACTGTTGAAAAATAAGAATTCCGAATCGTTTTAGATTGGAGGATACTTTCAATTCCTCAATAATTTTTTCTAGCATTTCTGTAGGGTTACTATTTCAAAAAGAAAAAAAAATATTGTCAAATTAGGTTGTCATATTTTTTTTACTCCCGTCCGATCAAGCAAAAGTTTTTTTTAAACAAGAACTATACAGTTCTTGTAATGCCATAATTTTATAATAAATATCCAATATGCTTTCCAAAGCATATTTATGCTTAAAGCTTGTCGTTATTTTTTCATCGCATCGGCCTTTTTATTTTTTATGTAAGGTTATTACGATATTTAAATTGCAATCTCTAAGTATGTATCCTTGTTTGACTGCCAAAAACGACTTTTTATCACTCCAATTACAGATAAAATATCATTTTAAAGGTGTTATCATATTAAATGAAAAGCTGTTCTCTGTTAGGGATATGAAAAGATTCTATTTAGTATGTTATATATTTCAGTACCACAATATATTTTTTTTAAAATCTGAAGTATGTTTTTTATGAAAATCACATTTATAAATATTGACTTTGTTTAAAAGCTTAATGTCAAATACGTTTAAATATTTCTTATTTGTTTTTCAGCCTATAAAAGCTTTTGTTTTTTTCAAAGCATGTTTCCTAAAGCAAATTAAAAAAGTACAAAATACTTTGATTTTTAGAATCTAAAATGTAACAGGTTTTTTTGTTTTAAGATTAAATTTAATCTTTTATTTTACAGATATTTTCAAAATATAAGCCCTTTTTACTTTCAAATTCGTCTATTCCTTATTAGTGAAAACAAGAATAACATTAATCTTCTGTTTTTACCCCCCTCCCCCAATAAAAAACCATTTCTTTTGTAAAAAGCTTAGTTAGGAAAAGCTAGATTTAATGATTTCTTACTAAACATAATGTAAACAGGCTTTCTATTGTAGATAATTTTAAAATTCATAATTAAATTTATATCAATTTAGAAAAAAAAGTGCATTTCCATGCTTTCAAAATCTATTTTTAATCTTAAGCTTTAATTTTCAAAAATATAGTAATTTATTTTAAGAAAAGAAAATATTTGTTGAAATTCTGGCATTTAATATATTTTATTTATTTTTTAAAAGTTTTTACTTTTGATAATACCTTGTTTTGCTTAATAATGAATTTTCTTTCTTCCGTTTTAATACGTTTTAATATAAATTAATTTCAACAAATCCATTATATCAAGAAAAACTAATTTTAAAAGGCAGTAATGATGATTAAGTGAAAAAATATAATTAATTAACTGGTATTGTTGAGGATGTATGCATTTTCATATTTGAGCACTTACAGACCTTTTTTTTGCTTAAAAATATTTTCCTCTTTTTTAGCTTTTGTAGTCTTTCTAATTTTTGTTTATCCTTTCATGAGTCTATTAGTCTAATTAAAAGTAGTTAAATCCTTCTCTATTTCTTTAACTCTCAATTATTTTGCACTTTAAACTATCTGGTAGGAATCGCTTTATATACTATTTTTCTTTTTATATGTCCAGTGTTTAATAATTTTACTTTTTATACACCCGATTCATCATAGTTTTACTTTTCTTACGCCAAAATTAAAAGAATGTCCAATGCATAATAGATTTTATTACCATAGATCTATTCTCGTATTTTTGGTGACTATGAGTCAGAATAAATAGAACCGCTTGGTTTTCCTTTTTTTTTCTCTCATCCTTAAGTAGAACAAGGACACTTAAATATGACCTATTAATAATACTTAAATGATTTTACAAACACCTTAAGTTTATTTAAATATTTATAAAAATTAAGCTACGAATTGTAATTAAAATATTTAATGTAATGACATTCAAATGCGAATATCTATGCTTCGGATTAAAAGTAGATTGGAGTAATGTCCAAAGAAGTAATGTTTTTATAATTTTCTAATTTTTATCGTAAATTAGTCCTTGATAACTTCATTCTAAAATGTTCTTTTATTTCCCGATTAAATTTCCAATTTTTATTGAATTATTTATAACAAGCTCTGAAGAATACTAATGAGGATTGATTTCGCTTCGAGTGAAAATCCCTAAGACTCATACATACCTTTTAAAGATACTTACGATACTTACGATTCCCTTTCCTAAATGTATACTTGAGAAAGAGATCCCTAACAGAATTTGATAATAAAATCTCAGAAGGGGGAAATTTCTTTCTCTTTGCTCTTATAACGTTATGTGAGAATGATGTATATTTACCATCGCCTCTTCCTTGTGCAGATTATGGTTTCGAAGATTAAACAGAGTTAGGTTAAAATTGAAAAAGTTTTTATAAAAAAAAAATCCTGTAAAATTTTGTTCTTTCACTCGCTGTCTGTCTCACTCAATCTTTCAATCATTGTCTGTCTCACTCACTCATTCAATCATTCTTTCACTCACTCACTCATTAAATCTTTCACTCACTCACTCACTTACTCACTCAATCTTTCACTCTCTCATTCTCCTGGATTTTTTAAAATTATAACGAATCAACATACGTTATTGCTCTCTGAAATTTGTTCTCCTTTAACATTACACTAACGTGATATTCAGGCCATCTACAATTGTGCCATCTTTGCTAATTATGTTTGGGAAATTTGAATGGAAAGGCATAGCTGTGATCTCTAACAGTTCATATTATTTTTTTTATCATTACCATATCGTTATATACATTACATTTCATTCAGAAAAGTAATGAAATTAAATTAATTATCCTCGCGACTCATTATCGTAATGTGAGTCAAATACATCACTCTCCAGACAAAATCTTTCCAGCGGAAGTATTAGACGGCACAGCTAATATAAAAGGCTCTGGTGGGAATCACAAATGTTATTCACAGATGTTCTGCCTTCGAGTCCTCACGAGGTGCTTGCCATTATCCATCAAATAAATGCGTCAATTGGCGGGACTTATTTCAGACGCGGAGGGATACTCGTTAATAGCCCTTTGTTGTAACAGAAGGCGGCGGAGGGATACTCGTTAATAGCCCTTTGTTGTAACAGAAGAGAGCTGATTCTTCTATTATGTAAACCTATTTAATGGGAGGCCATAAAAGTTAAACATAATAATGAGAATTTTTAATGGCTCTACAGAGAGTTTATCGAAATTGCTAATCGTGTTGTTACAACGGAAATAATAAGAAATATTGTTATCACGGGTGAACATAAAATGACAGTAATAAAATATGAAAAAGTACGTCGTCGAAATTAGAATTACTTTACTGCTTTATTTCAACATGAATCTATTTTTAAACAAGTATGGTGTGAAATCACAGATTACATGAAACTAGTTGATAGAAATATGTTGACATAATGATTATTTGGCATGTTACTTACAAAGAAAATTATTTTTTTTGAAACTGGAAGGAATTAAGCGTCTTTTAGTCTCATAAAATTGAGTAGATTACTTTGTTTTCCACAGCTCTTAGCAGTTAAACGTAAAATTCCCTACCCCGAAAGCACAGCATACCATTTTTGTATAATGTTTTACGATATTATATATTATTTAATGCTAAACAACATTGTAAATATAGTTTTATATCATAAAATATTGCATAAAATTGTGTGCTACTAGGCTAGTATCCCACATATAATGCACGATATTGTAGGACATGAAACAATATTCTCAGTATTGTGTATTATTGTTTAATATTAATATAAAAGTGCACAATATTGTATAATATTGTTAAATACTAATATTCAAGTTATTTTAACAAAAATGTATTTGCATCTGCTACATCAAAAGATATTACTTGGTATCGGCTCATTTTCCAAATGCATGAAATCTGGAAAAAAAATCCTGCTTAAAAAAGGTTTTATAATGATAGTGTTCTACGCCGATTTGTCTCCAATCACAAAATGGAAGAAAGTTTTTTTTAAAGAGAAGATGCTGTCTTGTTAAGAACTGAAGTATTTATTTTTTTCGGATAATAACGGAACCTCAGCACGGCGCCAAAAAGCAATCGCAATAATGATTAAGTTACTGCTAAAGTTCTTTTTTTCTTTTCCCACTTTCCTTCAAAGGGTGTTTGTCTTCTTCTTTTTCTTAAGGTGATTTGTTCATTGTCACGGTGAGAAGATTTTTATGGCTTGGATCTGATTTTTCCTATTCAATAATGTGGGCTCAGCGATATTCACTGACAATTTGTGTGAAGAAAAAGAATCGTTAGTCGTTGGATTAGGATGCATGTGTGCGTATGGAGTGGGGCGAGATTGGTGATCGACGAGACTTAAGAATGTGATCTTTGTCCTTTCCAAGACTTTTTTTCTATTTGGTGAATCGAATGAATAAAGGGGCAGGAAGTTTATTTCTTTGCTCTTGAAGAACTTGATCTCCCAAATAATGACTTTAAGCTTTACGTTGTATTTAATCAATTTTTAACTTATTTCATATTTGTAAAAAGTGAACATTAGCTAAAAAGTTCGAGTCAAAATTCAATTTATTCCTTTTATAAATTGTCTTTTATTGATTGGGTATAGCAATAAAATGGTTTTCCCAAGGTCATTTAAACTGTATCAGTTAGACTGATATCAGCAACTAAAACATAAATCAACCGTTAAATGCTATTCAAGTACTGACATAGGGATGTTTTCAATACTGGTACTGGGCTGAACGTTCATTCCTTAAATTTCTGAAATAAAATACTTAAAAAACGCTGCTATCTAAGGAATGAAAAACAAAACAAAAATATACCAAAAATAATATTTAGTTTATTATTTCATTCAGTATATTTAGTTTTAGTTAATCATATAAGATTCATTAAAGGAAAAACAATCCCTCTGAAGCACTTCTTGGTGACATAGCGAGAAGCATATGCTTTCCTGAATCCAAATAAAAGGCCACTGAAATTCTTTCATAATGATCATGTGTAAGATATTTTCCCTTCAAAGAATTTACTACTTTTAAATAATGGCCTATCCTATTCATAATTCGGGAAATGTTAGTAAATATCTTACATTTCTTTTATCTACACTTTTTCTATTTTGCTAGTTAATTCGTTAAGATATTGAAACTACATATAAAGTAAGAAACAAAAATTTTAATTTGGAGATATGCGATCGTTATTGTGTAAATTCTTTTCTAATACAGTATTTCAACATTTTCCTTTCAAACTTTGCATTTTGTTTGTCTTATTTATGTTTGTGTTAATTGCCACGCTATAATATGTGTATTAATTAGAGAAATTTCTCAAAGCTTTCAATCAAAAATTTGAGAAAAAAATACAGATGTTTGCATTCTGAAATCACAACTGAAGTATATAAGTTTCCATGCTATTTTTGTCAAGTTTTAAATGTCTTTATATTTATGATATAGATTTTTAGAAAAATGCGGTATCAATTCATAACGAATCCAGTTAAATTCGAATTCATTTAAACGGTAATGTAAAAACGGTTATTCAAATAAGGTCAAATGTTTAATGAGTTCCACAATTCAATTGGGACAAAACACAGAATTTAATAAGACTTCTGTCCTTATTTACTAAATCCAAAGAGAAGTATTATCTAAATTTAAATTATATGTATTAATTTATATGTAATATTTTTTATGTATTATTTTATATGTATTATTTTTTATGTATAGTCTATCTATCTATCTATCTATCTATCTATCTATCTATCTATCTATCTATCTATCTATCTATCTATCTATCTATCTATCTATCTATCTATCTATCTATCTATCTATCTATAAACGAAGGAAACTAATTTAACAAAAATATGATTAAGAATAACTTTTAAAATTTACCTTTCTAAGTATATTAAGTAACATACATTTTTATTTTTATTTTGTTTCCCTTTTTCAAGTAATCATTTCTTTCTCAAAATTTGAAAGATTACTTGATTTACATAGAATCAAAATACAATTTTTATTGATTAACTATCAGTTGAGGAATTTGTTGAAAAATATAAAAGTCAAACAAAATATAAATAAAAAAAGGACTTCTTTTATCTCATCACTTTTAAATTGGTGGTTTTGCTAAATAAAAAATAAGAATATTTTGAAATGGAAAGTTTATAAAACTTTCAATCATAAGAAACCTTATTATTATGATAAAATATTTTAATATTAGACGACATGACAATCACATTTATATTACATCCTAATTAAAGAAAAATTAAATTATAAATAAAAACGGGTAGAACAACTTATCTTTAAAATAAGAGACTAGGTAACCGATATTCATACGCTTTCTAGCCATTTTATTTTTAATGAGTTTTACATAATCTGTACAGAATTAAGTGCGGTACAATAAATTTAGTTAACACTGATTTAGAAAATTCTGAGGACCATTTGCCTGCTTTGAATGCTTTAAAGGCAATCCATGAACGGATGATTTTGTAAGCTAGTCTTCCATCCAATAATGAGATCCGCGGTGGCCCGGTGGTTCGATTCGGAGCCACCGAATCGAACGGGTTTCAGGTTCGAGACCCGTTTCCACCGAAGAACCGTTCAATAATTGGATCTAGTGTACTTTCAACGTTCGGTCCCAACGTCCTCCCGCTGTTGTTGTGTGGTGTGGAGAGGGGTTGCCAACTCAGGAGTCATCCTCGTCATCTTACTACGGTTCGAAATTACCAACTCCATTAAAAAATATCTTTGCGCCGCTTTAAAACGGAACGTTAATATAATCAAACCTAATTTATTGTATAATGACGATGAGGATGTAAACGCCACTGATTATCAGTAGTATCGTTTTGATAAGCAGGTAAACGTTATTATTATCTACTAATTATTTTTATCAGTTATTATTGCTATCTTCTGTTCTATAATTTCATATTTCTCAACAAGAGCATTTGCCTTTTTGAACTTAAAAGTCAATCACCATCATGTGTTAGCGCATTATAACGAACATTTAGTTAGTTAATGTTGTATACATTACGGATGACCGAAAAAAAATAACAAATATCCTGTAAAAGTGTATTTTGTATACGCATTTTACAGCAAGAAGCATGCTATATTTTCATTTACTTCAGCTATCAATCACTGTCAATTCATTATCATTCACAATGATTTAAATCCCCGGCTTCATACTTATTTGGGTTAAATGGGTTACAAAACAGATTTAATTTGATTTTAAAGCATTTGCATAATGATGACTTAAGACAGTAAAGAAATTTAATTTCCTAATTTTAATCCCAATGTAAGCTTTACAATTTATTAATAAAATATTTCACACATCACTGGCATTGCTAGCGAACTAAGAAAAATAGTTACATCACTGAAAATTATTCAATCGTGGGAAGAAAAACATAAAACCCCGAGCAGTTAACGATTTCTCTCTGTAAGAAAAAAAAAAGGATTGTTTATCTTCTAAATCTCTGGAGAATTATATGAAACATTTGCTGAAATTGTTCAACTGAAATCAATGTGATTAGGAAATGGTAATGCGTAACGCCAGAAAGAATTCCATCGATTAAATGTCTAGTTAAGCGAGAGATACTTAACAGGAAAAATAAAGTTATCTAGTTAACTCAACAGCGAGATGGGGGGAAATGAGAAGTCGATGAAACATGTTCGACAGTTTTTATGCATTCCAGTATTCAACATTGGGAATGAAAACAATTACCCTTAAAAGGGGAAAAAACCCAACTGATTCAGCATATAGAGTTTGTAGAAAATCGAGACAGAGAAAAATGATTATTTGGTCTTTATTTATTACTCTGAATGGTCAATTATCGTAAACATTAACCCGCACTTTAGTTCAACACTGCTTGAATCGGAAAATGCTGTTTTTCAATAAGTTATTGGGAAAATATATAATTAAAAAAACTGATCAAATTCCTAGTGCTTCATATTGCTTAAGCATTTTATTTTGTCCCTATTTAGAGGCAACTGAAACTAAAACTTGGCCATAAAAGGATTGTTCTTATTTAAAGGCATCTGAAACTAAAGTCAATGAATGGAAGGAAGTCATCGTATACATACTGTAGATGATGTAAATCAATTTTTCGGTGAAAAATATTAAAAATTTGCAAATAGGAAATATTTTGACTATTTTGGAATCGAAAAATTTATCAATAATTGCAAAGAATTCGCAAAAAATGGATTTTACATTTATTTTTTATGCTTAGTGTTAAAACAGTAAACGTTCTGCTGCATAAAACTCTGAGAATTTTTTTTAAATAGAAGAATATCGTATAGAAAACATATTTTAAAGAGTGAATAATATGACCTAAAAGTGAATGTTTCGTTTTATACATTAAAAATATGTCAACAGTGACATTGAGTACTTTTTTGGAAGCTATTTTTACATATTTTTCAAATCTGTAAGTAAAAATGGGTTTCATTCCATTAATTTATTTTACCTTCAAAGGCTTTTGTTAACTGGGTATAAAGAAAAATTCCAATCCAAAGCGAATTGAATATGAATTAATTACTCGGTTAACAGGTTAAACAAGATAAATTATTTCAGAACCTATCTGCCTTATCATGTTTTCTATTTCGTAAAATATTTTAAAAGAAATCTGTAACTGGAATTAATCTAGAATTAAACTTGTTTATAGAATAACACATTGCGAAATGCACTTTTTTCTGTTTTAAAATTGTTATGTATCGGCGTAAAAGGTATACATAAGTTGTTAGCTCCCTAGATTAGTTGTTTTTTAGGGTTTCCTAAATTATCATCTTATTTTTGGACGAAATATACTAGTTTTTCTTGTAGTGTTGAGCGTTATACAGATGTTATATAAAGCTAGAACTGTATTAAAATTAAATTTTATTCAAAAAATCTTATTGCTTAAGGGTTTTACGTATTTCAAGAAGCATATCAGTGTCATAACTACACATAATCATTCCACACAGTGTATAACAGAACAGAATAAAAAAAGAAATAGAAATCAAACAAAAAAATTTTGTTTGATTTCTAGCAGCTGAAAAAGTTTTTGTAATGTTTAAATCGAATGGATTATTGTTGCTTGAATAACGTGACGCATTAATAAAAATAATTTAATTGATCGGAAGCTCCACTTTTTATTTATGGTTGGATCGAAGAAAGGTTAATGAGCTGGGAGCTGTATTTTTTTCTTATTTTATATTTATGATGATTCATAATATGCTTGTTACAGTCTGTTGGCTGATATCCCTTTTTTTCAGTATGTTTTGTCTTTGGAATTTATTTTTCTTCCGACGCATTACTATTCATTTCATTGTCTCTTCTACGATGAACATAGTACATTCATTTAGTGAGTTGTTTTGATTTGAGCGTCAACGAATATTAAGGATAGAGATTATCTCACCACAAGGGGCAAGGCTTTTGAAACTACAGTAAGACCCCGCTTAACGCTGTTTCGTTTAGCGCTGTTTCGGTTTAGCGCTCTTCGAATCGCTCGCAGCATACGGGGATTCCCCGAAATATTATGCAGCGATAGGTTTCAAATACATATCCGAAAGAGTGTACTTGTATTTCTTGTTTGATGCGGTATTGTACAGACATATTTTTATTATTGGAAACATTTGTTGACATTATTGTAAGTAGGTATTAATTTACATTTTTAATACTATATTACAGTGTCAAATATTTTGATCTTTAGTTTTTTACTATGAGTGATAATGAAAAACAAAAGAAAGCGCACAAGAAAAAGCATTTCACTCAAAACTAAAATGGAAGTCATTAGAAGATTAGATTCTGGTGAACGTCAAACTCTAATTAGTGCTTTATTGAATTTGCCAACTTCAACAATAAGGACCATCATGAAGAATAAAGAAAAAATACTGTCATCGGCAACTGCAACTAGAATTACTCGTTCTAGAAATAATATCATAGAGGAAATGGAAAAACGACTGTCTATATGGTCTGATGACGAAATTGACCGCAATATGCCATTAAGCCAATCTATCATAATGGAAAAAGCTAGAAGAATTTTTAATTACAATCAGGCTGAGACAATTGACAAAACTGAAACTTTCGTTGCTAGTCGAGGATGGTTTAATAGATTTAAACATCGAAATAACCTTCACAACATAAAGATTACAGGAGAAGCAGCAAGTGGTGATACAAAAGCGGCGGTTGAATTTCCAGCGATATTTAAAAAAAATAATTGAAGAAGGAAACTATCCTCCAGAATTGGTTTTTAATGTTGATAAAACAGGCTTGTTTTGGAAAAGAATGCCGAAACGAACATTTCTATCCTGTGAAGAGAAACGGGCATCAGGATTTAAAGCTGCAAAAGATCGCTTAACCCTTCTACTAAGTGGTAACGCAAGCGGAGATTTTAAATTAAAACCATTACTAAATTACCATTCTGAAAACCCAAGAGCGATGAAAGGCATATCTAAATCAACTTTACCAGTAATTTGGGAGTCTAATAAAAAATCATGGAAAACTGCGAAAATTTTCCAGGATTGGTTCACTGAACATTTCTGCCCGTCTGTTAAACGTCATTGCTAAATTAAAAAAAAAACTTGAACAAAAAGTACTTCCGATAATTGATAATGCTCCAAGCCACCCAGCAAATTTATCAGACTTAACAACAGGCATTCCAGTCGAAATGGATTTCTTGCCGCCTAACACAACTGCCTTAATTCAACCAATGGACCAAGACGTTATATCAAACTTTAAGGCTTATTACTTGCGGCGAACCTTTAAGCAAATGTTTTAAAAAGCAGACGGAGAAGAGAACCAGCCCATAAGAGAATTTTGGAAAAACTACAACATCGTGGATGCTGTAGAAAACATAGGCCTTTCTTAGAATGAGGTAACAGAAAGATCTTTGAAAGGAGTATGGACGAATATTTGGCCGGATTTAAGTAAGAGCGATGACGTTGGACACTCTATCGATGTGGATGAAATAGTGGAAGAGATAGTGAAATTAACGAAGCAAACCGGTTTTGAAGGGGTAAATGTGGAAGATGTCGAAGAAATAATTCAAGAAGCAGCGGCTAGTCTTTCTAATGATGAGCTCAAGGAATTAACTGAACAAGAAGAAAACAAAAATGTTGACAGCAGTGATTCACAAGAAGAGCAAAAAGAACTTTCGATGGCGTTTGTAAAAAGGAGTTTGTCTACTATAACTGAAATAATGGATCAATTCATTGAAAATAATCCGAATTTTGACAGGAGCTCAAAAGTAAGGCGTGGTGTTAGAGATGCTCTATCAGTTTATGAAGAACTTTTAAGAGAACAACGCAAAAGAAAAAAACAAACAACATTAGATGCTTTTGTCACAAAAAGGCAGAACACTGGAAACGCGGAAGGCTAACTAAATATGACTGACTTAGAATTTTATTTGTTTTTTTTTTAAAGAATATTCGTTTTGTTATTTATATTTTGTTTTTATTTTTGCAAGAAATAATAATGTGGTATTAATTTGGGCTTTAAGAAATAAATATTTGGTTTTATTTTTATTAAAAAAACATACTTTTTAAATTTAATACCTAACCAATTTCCTAGCCATCTTCCTCTAACCCCAATATTTACATGTAAAGATAGCCTCGTTTAGCGCTGTTTTGCATTACGCTCTACTTTGATGGAACGTATCCCCCGTGTTAAGCGGGGTCTTACTGTACTATGTATCTACATTCGAAGTGTGTCACAAATATTTATTTTTATTTCTTAAGCGGTTTGAGAGTGTTCATATTATTTTCAATTATAAATTACTTCCATTAGTTAATCTGTTGTAATCATATTCAAGGTATTATTACCATAACCATCTATTTAGATGGTCACATCCTCTAGTGCTATATAATGGTTTATTCATTAGTTTACCATCTAATATACTGCATTTGCTCTGAACATATATTTTTTTACATATATATGACATAAAAATTTCATGCCAAACAACGAAAATATATTGCTATATAGAGTAATATGCCAAAAAATATTTTCAGTATTTTGAAATTTAGTAGTTTTCATAAAAGTCAAATTATTAATAATAATGCCGTTGATGTCCTTACTCATCATAAAATAAATGAAAATATTTACAAAGTTTATAGAGTAGAAATGCGACCCACTCTAATCCTTAAGATGATATATCATAAAAATAACAGATTATAAATTTAAAAAATTGAGTTTTTAAAATTTTCCCCCAAAAGCATGTTTATGAAACTACTTTATTTTATACCTCTGCTTAAGCGGAGCTTTTAGTTTATTTTGGGCGCATTATAATTTGCCGGGAATAAAGAGCTTTTATTATTTAATGAAATAAATGTTTACTTCATAATATACTTAAATAAACCTGAATATCTTCAGAATTACCTACCTGAGCATAATATTAATGAGCCAGAATTCCTTAGAATAATAAAATTCAGAATGACTGAATTTTTAAGTATTAAAGAAATTTGAAAAAGAAAAGTTGACTGCATAATAATAAACCAGGTATCCAGTTGAAAATAAAGAACTTTCATTTTTTTTAAATAAAAATTAAACCTCAAGTATTTAATCAAATGTTCAAATATTGTATATTTCGTAATAAAAACTTTACTGACTAATCTAATTTAATACAATCAATCTCATCTCGGACATTTTTCAATTTCTGAATTAAAAAATAAACATTCCCATTGTGTGGATAATTAATTTATTGAAAAAATAAAGAATGAAAAAAATGAATCCATAATTAATAAACAATGATAAAAATAATTCTTAAACATTTCCATTTTCGTACCAAATGATACCAGCGGGTGACCGAGCTCCGCTCGGAGAAAACAGGTATCGAAGCTAACTCGAATATTTAAATTTTCAATTGTGATTTTTCAAAACAATACATGCCGTATTTAGTAAAAATATCAGTTATCCTTATTTTTTTCTGATGAATGTTGAAATGTCAGAAATGTGGGGCGATTTTCGACTTGGCAACCATTCCTCGTATTATAGTATAAGATAAAATTAAAACTTAAGCTCCAAGCATGCGTTACGAGTAAAAGGGGACAAAATTATCTTATTAATATGTTGCCATCAGATTGACAAAAGCACAAATTAAAAAAAATAAATTATTGCGCATTAAACATATAAAAATGCAATTTTCATCACGTGTCTGCATGAAATGAAAAAATATATAAATAGATGGCAGCACGTTACCACTTGAAAATTTAAGTAGCCATTATGGCGAACTAATAAAGTTTGAAAATATCCTATCTGTAACTCCGAACTACTCATCCGTAGCGCTTCAAAACCGGCGCCAATCGATTCCTCGTGGCCAAAAACTCCAGACCCCCAAATTTACCGGAGTTGAATTATTCTGGGGCGATTTTCGACTTGACAACCATTCCTCGTATTATAATATGATATATGAATCTTTTTTTCTCGTTGACGTTTTATTACCACAGAAATAAAGGTATTACGTTAGATACAACAATGGAAGAAGATGTCAAATTTTACTTAGAAGAAGATTTACTCTGGAAAATGTTTTATTTGTGTAATTATAAGAAAAAGAAGAATACTATTTTTTAAATGTGAATTTACGCCAAAACTGAAGTGATTAACGACATAGTATTCCTTCAAATATTTATTTTACTTCCCTTCCATTTCCTTGAAAAATAAACATTGCAAAATTTGTCAGGTTTCTTGCCATGATTAGAAAATTATACAACATATCTTAACGGACAATGTGCAATATCTAAAATTATAGAAAATGATTTTTAAAAAATATTTCTTTGTTGCATGTGTTGTAAATATACTTTGTACAGATTATATTCTGGGAGCATTTCTCAAATCTATGCTTGAGTAAAAGAGTGTAAATTTTAACAATTTAACATTTTAGCAAAGCAGAAACCATTATTTGTATTAAGATAATGATACACTTGCCTAATAGCTTAGTCAGTCATTTAAAAAAAGTTTGTGTAAATGTAAATTTACATGATACTTCTCTCACGAGTATATTTGATGTAGAAATTATCTGTTTAGAAGCTTTAAATCACAATCTTCACATCATTACTACTGTAAAAATTAATTTCATCTACATCTAAGTACAAAGAGCCAATTTAAATGCTTTAATCAAATAAATTAAAGAGTTTATTAATTAGTTCAATAATGCCTTGTAATCATCCACAATTCCCACATGTTATCATGTGAGAACATGATGTTTTGATTAAGAGGTTTTGATGTCTTCGAAATTTAAGGGCAAAAAATATTTTTACCTGTTTTTACTAGTATTGTATTATTCTTATGTACGCTTCTTTGCAAGCAAATGCGTTTTTAAAAGGCCGACCTGCTTTTAGTAGTATTTATTATTATGTACGCTTTTTTGGCAGTAGATGAGTTTTTAAAAGGCTGGCGAAAAACTATATCATCATAGATGTTATTTCATCTTGAATTCGATCGAGATCCAAAACTTTGTTTGCCAGCTAGACAAATTTTTAATGGAATTTTTTTAAAAAAAATATCATTATATAAGAGAGGATGATAGCAAAGTCTTATGATAGTTTCAAACCTGTTTAAATTGGTTAATGACTTAAACTAATTAATACTAATAATGACTTAACAAATAATAATTTTGTTACATGATAACTTTAAATTTATAATTAAAGATTTCATTTTCTATTTCTTTTTTATATTAAAATTGTTTTCTAACAGGAAAAAAAAATTACTGGCTCACCCATTCACTCATTTTATTTATAAATAATTGCATGATTATTTATTATGTCTGAACAAATACTTTTATTCTCAACTTTTCAATTTTTCAAAACCTTTAAAAGCAAAATTTGTTTACATATTTCAATTTTGGTAAAATGTTGAGATGGATTTGGAAAGTTATTCCGTCATGCTTTGGAGGAGAGCTTTTTATTTATTTGCGGAATCTGTTTCAAGAAAACAAAGCCTTTTATGATAATAAAATAAAACTAATTTTTGCAATACAAGACTTCTTCTACTTTTGCAATCCCATTAGTTAAAAGAAATCAGGAAATAGGTTGCAATAGCGACTATCTTTGTTCGTTGTTACAGCCTATTTGCTTTTGACAGCAGAGAGAGGTTATCTCAACTTTACTTTTAAGATAACGACTGAAACACGACGCATGATTGAAAAAGCTATTGACAGTGCGTTGTAAAAAAAATACTGTAATGTTTTGAAAAGATTAAATTTTTTTTTAAAAAAAAGGCAATAGCATGAAGATTTTATTTGCTTTCGCTTTTCATCTTTCTAAAACTACAATATTGCATTTATTTACCATTTTTTAGGAGTTTTCAATAATCTGCAATATATCCAGATTGAAAATCTTTCAATTTATGATGTGAAACATAAGATTTTTAAAGATTTCTTTTTTGTTTCATCACAATGTGTACAAAAGTTCTGAATAAGTCGAGCCCTTTTCAATTTGAAGTTTATGCTTAGTTAATTTACATTAAAGTATTTTGAAAGAACATCTTAAAATTATAAGAATATGTATTTCTCATATATCAATGCAAGTATTTTAGAAATTTTCTTTGGGAATAACTTTATGAATAAAATTTCTGAGAATTTTTCTCCCAATTTATTTTTGATACTAATTTTCATGGTCTTCTAAACAATTTCATTGGAATAATACATGAAAAACATTCAGCTGGTATTTATTAGTCATTGGTGGGAGGACAGAACATGTATAACTTCAAAAGTCAACAACATTTAGGTCACTTTTGTCTAGCGGCTATATTACTCGGTTACAAACACTAATGTCTTAGGACAAAAAATATTCCTCATCCACAATGATGACTGGTGATCTAGGATAAATAACTCATGTCTATCTGTTGTGGTGCCCTTTATCTGTATCAGCTTTGTAGTTTTCAAATGCAAATGTCGTCAAGTGCATTTGAAAACTACAGCCGATATCACTATCAACTCTCACACACCCTCACAACAAAACTTGGTGCCATATCGTCTCACCACCAACTTACTGTTGCCGGAGCATGTGGTGAAGGTTTCATAGGCTAGATAATATCCACCAAACACAAGTAATTACTTTTATAATCGTACAAGCGGGAGAGCGCACGCCGAAGGAGAAAACGTTGGTGAGGCTTCACAAGGGGCTTCGCGCCAGTCGAGTTGATATGGCGAGAGGAATATTCTTTTAGCCCCCAAACAGTTCCCGATGCGCCGTATTGCTTAGCGTGCTTTTTGGCGCGCACTTGCTCGGCTATATAAAGGACGGGTTGCCATAACTTAGAGTTTCCTTCTATCCACGCAACTGCAGAGAAAGCCAGGCTCTTGTGATCTCGTCAGTACTGGGATTAAGCCCCTGCCAGGGCTAGGAACCCCGTCAACCCGATCATCTTGTCTTAAACTTAGAGAGTTTCCTTTCGGAAGAGAAGCGCTCGCTGGTCTAGTGGATTGTTTTTCTTACTTGTTATTAGTGAGCTGTGTTTATGTTTGATGTTAACGTTGTATTATTGAGCTCGCTGTGATTTACTGTTTACTGTGCTATACGGCATCTGTTTTGCAGTCTGTTTTTATTGTGCGTAAGACTTGCATTTACGCTGTAAGTGCCTGTTGACTGCTGGATTGTGTTTATCTGAAGTTTTACTTTATCCAGTCATCCTGTAAATACTTGTAAATGGCTGTAAATAAATTTGTTTGTGCTGTCCTCAAGTAAAGTCCATTCAATACGAACCCGCTAAGCTAAAAACCTAACATAATGGTTATGATAATTGGCTACAAACTCTGATGTTCGGTCATCTGTCAGTCATGTCCTAACCTTCACCAATTAGCAAAAGGATGACTCTAATCAAACGTTGCTTCTAATAGAGTTTTATTATATAGAATTCCCTTTTTTATATTTATAGCTATTTTTTTTCTGCCAGCCCTTCCTTAAAAAGTGTTTGAAATGAATCCAGATTTCTCTATTCAACTAGTACTATAACAAGAAGTTCGGGGAGCTTTTCAACGGTATCTCCAGTCTCAGAGTTACACACGGGCATCGGATCTACATTAAAATTTTAATTCATCGGTCCGTTGTTAGTTTAAGTTATTTTTTTATCTGCGCCTTTAATTTAGTCAATTATTTTTCCTTTGACAGCCAAAATCTACCAAGCACTCTAATCCTTCTTTGAAAGTTTTTATCATCTCATAAATAGGGCAGAGCACGATTGACTGCAGGAAGAAACAGCATCTATGAAGTAACGACATTAACTAAACATTTCTTTAAAAAAACAAAACTCTGCTTAATGTTATTTCATTCACTAAATATTTACAGGTCCGGTGGTAAGGTTTCGGCTTGGGAGCCTTCGAGTTTTAAGTTGGAGACTCAATTCCATCGAATAAATGTCGTATAAGGTGGACTGTTGCATGTTAAATATATCAGGACCAAACATCTTTACGCCGGTGTGGTGTGGGAATTTAGAGAGAGAGAGGGTATTAACTCAGGTATTGTCCTCTTCATTTAATTGCAATTCAAAATTACGAAGTTCATCCGAAAATAGTCCTAGTGTTTCTTTACAACAGTGCGTTAATATAATTAAACTGAATTACATAAAATTTTTGTTGAGATTTTAATAATTTTTTATAATGCAAGTTCCTACTCGGGAATATTTATTAAAATTCCTCCTTAAGATTTTATTGAATACAAACAAAACCCGCATATCACATAGAAAGAGGCTACAAGTTCCGATTATTTGTGGAGATTTTGAATTCTCTCAGAAATGTTATCTAGAATTCTAATGATGTTTCAAAATTCCAATTCTTAATAATGGAATAAGTATCCCAAATTATATGTACCTTGTTTTCTTTCAAATAAGCCCTGATTGAAAAATGGTTTTATTAGTCTAGACTTATCAAGTTTTTCACTGAGCCTATTCCCAAACTAAGTCTTAGTTAGAATCATCATCTAACAGGAGGCATAACTGTTGCCGAATGATGATTTTTTGCATCAGATTAGAGGCCGGTATTATAGTAGTGATTGAAAGCAATTGTGAAGAGATCGTAGAGGATAAAGAATAACAGTATGTTAACATGTATCATTTTCATTAAATATATAAACAGTTTCGCACAGTTGATGAAACATACAATAGTAATTTCCAGCCAATGAGTGGAATAAAAAGTATATGTATTTTCATTTTTTTTCTTTAGGAAATAAAATTTAAAAAATGATATTTTGTTAATAATAATTGTAAACTTATTTGTCAGTAGATATTAAAAGTCATGATGTTGTATTTGTAAAAAAAAATATTTTGCGTTTATGTACTAAATTTTTAAACTGTTTGGAACAGAAACAGATTTAAGAGCTTTTTGCTCCAATAAAAAATATTATATATTTTTTGAGAAATGAAGGTGTTCAACAGTCAAAATGTTACTTGTGCTTCTTTATTTTTTTTCTTATTTTATTACTTGCTTTACCTTTACATTAAATTTACATTTTAAAAAGGCATATTTCTGGAAAGTTCCGTATATTGTAATAATTGAAACGAAAATATTTCCTGCTTTAAAAATATCATACTTGCAAGTAGTTTAATCTAAAGCAATGCTGGGTGCGTCTGTTAAAGATTTTATGATTTTAGAGGCAGCCAGTATAAACAAACAAACAAACATAAATTTGCTCGAAACTTTCCATTTAGAAAGAGAATTTAAAAAGTCTTTTTCGTATTTCCTTTTTCCGAAGTGTATTTGAAACAATTTCTTGAGCAGGAATGCCGTAATAAAGACTGTCAGCTTCAAATGCAGTGGGAAATGTTCACTTGACAGCAGTAGTTGCCTGGACACTATATCTCGAATCTTAAATCAGCTGGGTGTGTCTAGAAATTGTTGTGGTCGAAAATAAGCAAAGGATTTCTTCGCACTGAAACTTTCGAGGATGGATTATGAATAACAGCTTAACACGCAGAGGAAATATAAAATTCTTTGAGATTGAAAATAGTATTTTATTTCCTGCCTGAAACTTTATGAAAGGGTCCGACACCAAATGAAACTTAAAATATTTTTTAAAGCTTATAACCACTATATAAGTTCTTTTTTCACTAAATAATGCATACTTTATTTACAAAATCACACATTTCTTGCCAACTTTGTTACGAATTTTAAAAGCAGATGCGAGTAATCCAAAAGCATTAATTGTCTTCACCATTAACAGACTTTGAACTGAAAAATGAAATATGTTATTATTTTTAACAGTTAATTCCTTGATACTGATATCTAGGAAATCTATGAAAAATTTATTAGGTAAAATCCAATTTTACTGCTGTGTATAAAACAATTTCAGAATTTTTCCTGTTGTTGAAAGATGAATACATGCATTAACTTATAAATTTCTAGTAATAATTAATAACTTATTAATTTCTAGTTATAATCCAAATGCGTAATTATGTTTCTTAAAAAACATTTTTATAACGATGTAATTTTGTATTTGTAATGAATTTTTCATGTTCTCCTCTCCTTTTGTCACCTTTTTCGCTCTCCTTTGGAACTTGTGAAGCATCAGTTTTTAAAACAAATTCTTCATTTGTTTAAAAGATACATCTGGAAGAACTTAAGGGCCATTTATTAATTCATCGCATGTTAATAAAAAAAGATTATTCTGGTAATGAAATTTGGCATTATTGCTTCGGTAAAGGTTGATAAAAATATCAGAGCTTTTCCTTTTATTCTAGAGATTGAAACAACGTTTCCAAAATAATATAACTTTTTTTTAAAATTTGGTAAAACCCTTTTATTGTTTATTAAATGCAAAATAACATTAGGTATTAAAACATTATTATTAATTGCTTTATAAATTCCGAAATTTTTATAAAGCATTTTCAGAACCAAATATCAAGGTCATTAAAAATGTTATAAAAAAAGACAACGTAAAGCAGAACTCTATTGAAGCACATAAGGTTTCACCAATAATTATGATGTGGTTAAAATTTCTGTAAAATACCCAGAAAACACAGCTTGCTAAACATATTTCCACGTATGTTATGGAGTAAGTTAAAAAAATTCTATTTCAATGTAAATTTTCAACGATTCTGTAAACAGAAATGCCTATTAATTTTGTCATGAAATCGAGTAAAATTCTTTCTTTCAACATTTTGTAAGTGACGTGACATGAATAACTATTACTTGAACTTCCAAGTAATATCCTTTTATTTATTTATATATTCCATAAATCTGTATGGTCGGTCGTTTTCAATAAATCCTCTAAATAGGATATATTTCATGTATTGTTATAAAATGAAAACGAATTTAACGTATCAAGCAGTTCTTAGTTGATTGGATCACCAATAATACTGTGAATTTCAATCATGTCTTTTATGAATAACTTTGTATTTCATAGTCTTCTCAAAGCTTTGTTTTTAAATATAAAATTTTGATAAACACTTAAACTGTGTTATTTTAAGTTTTAAATGTGTTTTATTAATAACACTCACGAACTTCAAAATGTAGATTTCAATGTTCAGTTGTAGTTGTGTCAAATGGCATCATATCTGCATGCTAATATATATATATATATATATATATATATTACCGTTTACTAAGATACGCATCAAATAGCTTTGAGCTCATATAATTTCATTTTCCTATTTTTAATACAAATTTAAAGTTGATTCCAACTTTAAATTAGTAATTCGCAGTTTACATGCATTTAATGAGTCATCAAACGGTGTATGAGAAGGATTAAAACATGTTAGTAAGAACATTAAAAACATCTAAATATCTCTCTAGTATCGTTTAATATTACAGCAAAATATATAATTTACTCAATATATTTAGTTAATATACTAAGGTAATAAATTTTGTAGAAGGTATATGATAAAATAAAAAAATAACATTTATCAGGACACTGTTAAGGAATGTGAGGAAATTACCAGAAACTTTATTAGTTTACAAAATGAAAATTCGTAACAGTGTTATAGAACAATTTACGCTTCTCTTCCTTCCTTCGTTTTTAATAATGTAAGAAAAATTGGTAAAATATTTTTTTTAAAAAAAAGAAAATGGTTTTAATTTTGTTAGAAAAATATTTTATAAAAAGTTTATATTAAGGGAAAACTTAGATTTATAATGTAAAACAATTAACGAGATTAAATTTTGTATTTTACAATAGAACAAAAATATTTTTTACTCGTGTTATTTTATCAAATATTAACGAAAAGGCAAAAACATTTTGACTAGAAATATCTTCAGTTTTCAAGGAATATTATTCCGTGTTCCGTATTTCCATTCTAGTATATAAGGAACTATGTACACGACCCAAAATTTACAAAGTTTAACTTAGCGTCCCGCTCAGAAAAAAAGCAAAAACATATTCCTTCTTATTATTGGTAGAGCATGCATGAATTGTTTGTTCAGAAATTGTTTTGTATTAGCATTTTGGTTATATTATCTTATTCCTTTCTCTTACGTTTGTTGAGTTAAATCTGTATTGCATTTATAAATATTATTTCATTTTGGAATTATCAATAAATTTTAAATAAAAAACTATATCCATCAACATAAATTCTAAGACTTGAGTGGTATTTGTGCAATGAGGAAAAATGAACGTTATAATAATAAATGCATAGTACTTATTCAAAGCGTAACAGTGCTAATATGTCAATGATGCCTGGTAATGAGACAAGGGGTCTATGTTTACATGGAATCTAAACATCTGATATGTTTAACAATTAATTTTTATAGCTTTCTTTGCATCTACTGTTACCTAAAAAGGATTGGTTTTCAATAAAAAAGTCCATTATCAAGACATTCTTTGATCCACAATCTTTTTTCTTACTATTTCATTGCAAAGAACCCCCCTCCCTCCAAAAGAAAAAAACATTGCTGATTTATTTCTCATTTGTTTTGTGATGTATGGCTATTATTAACGTTAGTTGTTTTTTTGAAATTATTTTTTTAAAAAAGGATATAAAATCTGTTGACATGTCTGGCGAACAGAATTTAATTATTCAGAGCAAATGAGAATACCATATAGTTTCCATAGAGTTAATAAATATCGGTTTTAATTAAAACTTCATATTGGAAATATTTTCAAATTATAAAAATTGAATATGAAATAATACAGTTACAGGATTAAAGATAAATGCTAGAATCGGATGGAGTGAGTTTGTTATAGTACCATAAGTGTTTTTCTCATTTAAGAAATTTAAACAAAAGAGCATGATTTTTTAAAAAAGAAATATCGTTGCCGATGCTGTCAACAGCGCAATCATTGGCATTTCAATATACCAAGCCATTCCCTGAAATCCAAGATTTCCATCAAAGAAAGCCTCCTCTTCTGTCATTGGCTGATGGAGGAACGAAACTGGGGCTTCAATTATATAGTTGCCAATAAGTGAAACTAAGCTTTCAGTTTCTACTAATTAAAGACGACCACCGTGGACTGGTGGTAAAGTCTGAGCTTCGGACCACAGACCTTCAGGTTCCAGACCCGATTCCATTGATGAACATTGAATCCCTCGGCACTAAAGGTCCTTCAGCCGGTGTGACGTGGAAACTATGAGAGAGTAATGCCGGTTAAGGTTTCGTCCTCGTCGTTTGAACATCCCTAAACAGCTTTAGCGTTGCTTTAATGTTAATATAATTAAAATACACTAAATTTATTTAATAAAGCCTACACTTCATTTTATATGTTCAATAGGAAAACAACTATGAATGGAGATAAACTAAGTTACTAAAAAATTTTTATCTGCCCCAACAGAGCATTTTCCCTATCTTAGATATCTCAGTTTACAGGTAGTGCAAATAATTTATGTAACAAACGATTCTCTCTCTCTCTGTATATATATATATATATATATATATATATATATATATATATATATAATCCTTCTATTTTCAAAGAAAATTCTTTAATGGCTATTTGGATTTTTTTCCCAAAATAAAGGAAAATTTATATAATATTTCTTTTGTATAAGTTATGCTATTAGACGAAAATTTTACTTTTTTAAGAATCGTCAAAATATTTTTATCAAAGGGTGTATGCTGAGTGAGATTTCTATAATTATACAGGTGTTGTTGTTTTTTAAAAAAATCAATAAAATTACATTATTGAAATTTTAAAAAAAGTTATCAATATATATTTTGGATTTTTTTCCAGGATATCAACTTTTGAGTTTATATAACACATTTTTTGTATTTTAATTAATATCTTGAGTCGCTTTTATTTTAATAAAATAAGTAATTTAGGAGAACAATTGAAACAATTTATAAATTTGTTATATTTATTATTTAACTTCGGTTTTTTTATCGATAATGTATATTTAGATCTCATTAGGAAAAGCAAGAGACTAATTCTGAGATATTGTATGGCAGCAACTTTTTTAGTTTTATGTAAACGCGATACTCTTTATAAATACATTAATTGAAAATTAATAAAACATTTTTTTGTCTAACGAAGTAATAAATAAATGTTATAAATAAAAACTCGGAACAAAGAAGCATGAAGAGAATGCCATTGATTTTATTCTCTAGTAACTTCATTAACCGAAATTAGACAAAAACAAATATTTAATTGCAAATCGCTTTTAAAAAATTCTGAAATTTTCTCCCTATGCACCGTTTTTTTTTTTAAGTTTGACTCTTTAGGTTTAAAAATTATCCTGTTTATTTGAACTCAGATATTAGAGTAGTATGACTTCCTCTAAATGAATTTTGCCGAAATTAGGATAGAAATACATGAATTCAGCGTCAAAAATCACATAGTAAATTTTATTCATTCAACTCAAGAAATTTATTAAAATCTCGTGCTGATAGAAAGAAATCTACGAATTTGTCGTAAGACCACATAAAAGGTTTTACTCACAGGTACATCAATTTTTGAAGTCCCATGGGCTTATATAAATACATCAACATAACTGTAAAAATAATTTTGACGAACCCAGGAAATTATGGAACGTAAAGATTTGACAAAATATCGAATTTGTATTTTTCAAGAAACTTTATCTTTGTACATTGTACGTAAAAGAAAGTAAAGAAATATAATGAAATATATACTATTGCCATTTCCAAAAGATGTATTATATTTCGAATAATAACAGCGAAATAAAAGTTTAAAACATATAATGAGCGAGGAGAATCTTCGTTCAAGGGATTTTAAGTACTGTTGTTCATTAAACTTTCATCTTCAGAAACATCGTATTTAAGATTCTCTTGTTAAGTTACTAATGCTCAGACTTGCTTTGTAAAGGTTAAGCGATGCTCTAATAGGCAGTTGTACTACCAGAAGAATACGAAGATACTCATTTAGTCCTGCTAACTTTTACTGGAGTTTTGCAGTGTGGTACTTAGCGAACAAAAATCTCTAGGCTTTAAGAGGAAAAGGGTCTTTAATAACAGAGTTCACAAACAATATGAATTTCTCTTGCGTGTATTGTACTTAAAGAGTTTTGTTTCCTAAGAAACTGAAGAATTTCATAAATGAAACATTTTTGCAATTCATGTTGAGCTTTCTACTCTTTTCACCTCTAGATATCCCTGAATCTGAACAATATAGTGTTCCTTGGCTATTAAACGTGGAAAGATTTATTATAAAACAAAGAATACATGCTAAACGCGGTATTCAAATGCACAATACGAAATTATCTTTTATTGTGTATTTATGGAAATTTGTTTATAGTATTATGTTTATTGTTTTCTATCAAAAAATGGGTTTATAAATTTTTATATAAAGTTTTAAATATTTGTAAAAGGATTTAACAGTATTTATTGCTATAACAAATCATTCGTAGCTTGCATCTAAGGAACCATATTTTCTTTATCCGGGAAAAGTTGTTTCTTATTTTGAACCGGATAATTCGTTTTTTTATGACTCTATTCCTCTAGGTTGATTGAAGGTCTTCGATGTATTTAATAACATTTTGTGAGCCTTTTTAACCCTGTAATATCACATGCAAATATATCGACATTTTACCAAATAACGTTAGTCTCTTTACAAGATAGAGTTAAATCTCAGTTTTACAACGTCTTTACGATGCCCAATATAAATACTGATTACTGTTTTTCGCACCATCAGCTTGAAATATGAAAGTAAATGCTTTGAAGTTGTTTACAAATAAAAACCATTAGAACTATTTTGAGCAAGTTACATTTTTTGTGCTTCTGTCTTCTAAAAAGTTTCACATAACAAATCTATCTTTTTAGATTAATGTTATTTGAAAGTTAATGTTATTTTTCGGCATCAAAAATTTCGACGGTACAATGGTGACAGATTAAGACACTAGGAATATAAAACTACTTTCCACCACAGTAATAAGAACCACTACCCATTTTGTGAGAAAACTTAAATGAATAAACTCAATTCCAATGCAAAAGTCGTCTTTATATCATTAGAATGGTCTTTTTCTGATACTTATATGAAAAATAAACAATGTGTTGGTATTCTCATATACCCTTAATATCAATAAAGAACATTACTGAAAAATTTCTCTTGTAAATAACCATAAAATCTTCCAATTTCGAAATAACAAAATGAGGAAATAAAAACAAAAATCATTTTCAAAACACAAAATATATGCAAAGAATCTATTTAGGGAATCTTTCCCCAATCCTACAGCTTAAGGAGAAATGAAATATTTTGTGAAAAAGCCATGATCTTCAGAGATAACAAGGATCTTCTGAAGTGTTTAACACAACAGCCGCTAATTCCCTATAAAGGAAATAGGTGCCCGAATCCGACCCATTTGGAGGTTGAAGAAAATTTCTCAAAGATCCCCGCTGGAAGTGAGAGGGTTTAACTAGTTATTTGTTTGAATTTCAATAGTCAAATTTCACTACTTATTTATAATGTGTAAAAATGTGCATGATGGACACATAGATTTAAATTCAAACTGTGATAGCATAATTCAGTTTATAGCTTGCATTACTTCTTTAGTAAAAAAATTCTCATTTTTATGGAAGTACTTATTATGTGAAGAACGTTTTCTAAAACTATTTTCTATTTAGAATGTCTGAGAAGCGTCTTAGAACCTCAAAACCCTTTAGATTTATTTTATGATGGTAATAATAATAATGTGAGGAAAAATAATTTAAAATTATAAAAATTATCTTTCATCACTCGAAAGACATTCTACACGCTTGTTTGATGAGATAAAACATCGTGAGCCAGCATCTTTTTTGAAGAGTGAGCCCTTTATATGTTGAAGCTTCAAGTTGTAGGGCTAATAATTATGAAATGTGACAAGACACCAGAATTGGGTTGTTTCAGATTTGAATGGAAGAAAGTCAATTGAAGTGAAAATAGTTGTTTTATTGTCTATCCTAAATTCATTGGAAGAACTTAAAAAATATAAATTCAGTTAAATGCAATTCGTAATTAAGAAATTGAAAACCTATCTAACTAATTATATATTTTTTCGTTTCTTCTCTTGAATTCAATACAATAAACTATTTTTACTTTTAAGTTCTCGTTTGACTAGTAATTATCTTCATTATCCTCTTCTTTTTACTCTTTTAATGAATTTATAAGAAGAATTAAAATATATTGAGTATATAACTGACCATATCTATTTATTTTGTCGCCAGTTAATGTAAAATTCGTTTTTCTTTTCAACTCGTTTTTATTAATCTTTCTTCTTTGCTAAATCCAGAAAGAAAATGGATGAAGAAAAATAGATTGCGAATTATCCACATGGAAAATGTATTGCACCAAAATGCTGGAACATTGTAGCAACAATATGGAGGACGAATGGTATGATTTATTTGATTCACTTCTTTTCCTTATCATGCGATCTCAGAAAATCATAGGATGCTCTATTTGCAAACAAAATACAAAAATATTTATACAAAAATAATTATACAAAAATAATTAGTATTAAAACAATCAATTGAGAAAACAAGATTTTTTTCTTCAGATATATAACTCAAACTAAGAATCCGATTTATTTCAAACTGCCCATATTAAGAAGACAATTTTACTTTCTAACATCATTC
The DNA here is from genome assembly GCA_026289955.1 of Argiope argentata. Lineage (NCBI taxonomy): Eukaryota > Metazoa > Arthropoda > Arachnida > Araneae > Araneidae > Argiope > Argiope argentata. The sequence goes on along the minus strand of JAOUZG010017997.1, from coordinate 138,245 downwards.
TAATAACCATTAATAACTGGTGGATATCATTTGTTTTTACAGCATGTTAAGATTTTGTTCGAATTTATTTAAAAACCCTTTTGTATTTCCGGCAGATATTATGCTTTCTAAATTTCAGAAAGCCACAATAGAAATTTACATAAAATTGCATGTATTGATTATTTTCGAATGCAGTAATAAAAATTAAAATCGGCAAAAGATAACTCAATCATCCACAACAATGTAAATTAATTTGGAATATTAGTTTTATCAAAGAATAATAAGAATATATTATGTTTGAATGCCCAACAGATTACGAAATTGCATTCACTTCTCTTACCTCAATTCATATTTGTTTAATTTTTTATTATTGCCCACTATGCAATCTGTCGGACCAGAATTTCATTTTCCTCTTCAGCTCAAGAGAGATGCTTTTAATTATTCTGTTCTTGTTAATTCTTCTTTTTTTTCTTTTTTGTGTAAAATAAATGTATTGCTGTTTTTATTAAAAGTCAGAGCCTTTTTCGATTCTCTAGGCATTAATTCGGAGGAATCGTTCCAATTTCCCCAAAAGTTATATCATAATTTCATCTTTAAAGATGTTGTGAATTCTAAATATATAAATATAAAAACATCACTATCCGTATAACACCATAAAATATTCAAGCATAATTTATAAAGTTAGAATTAATTCAGTGTCTATAAAACTTCTGTATATTTAATTACTATCTTTTAGGCAAATGATTATTGTAATTACGAAAAAAAAAATCAAAAATTTAACTGTCATTCTTGTTAATACCTCTTTACTAATTTCATATCAGAACTATACTTTATTGAGTGTTGCAAAAGTTTTGTTACGAATAAGAAAGCAGTATATGTTTGTTTATTAAAGATTTTATGCCTTCAAAAATGCTTGAGCTTCACTTGGTCTTAGCGGTGGTGCTGTTTTATGTGGAATCTTTGATTTTTTTCCCCTCAGAAATTCAATATCTTGAAGTAGTAGAACGAGAAATAAATTCTTTTTAAATCTTTCCCGAAGTTGTCCTTGAATTTTTTCCGGAGTACAGAAAGAGAAAAAAAAAATACCCATTCTGAAAGCAAATGCCTTTTCTAATGGATTACTTTTACTTTCTTTAGCAAAGTAAAAGGGCTAGCGAAGCCTCTATCGTCGAATATTTATTATTTTCGAACTATTTTCGAATAATCTAAAAGCTCATAGTTAATGTAATGAAATTTAAAGCAGGAGATTAAATTATATTTGACTTCTAAATTTAAATATATTTTTACTATAATTGAAGGGATTTTGCATGAATAATTTTATTTGTTTTATATTAATTTTATACGAGATAGAAGTATTTTATCTGGACATAATTTCTAACCATTTCAGACCATTTTCTAATATTACTATGTATGTTGTAATGACACTAACACACGTATAGCTGCAGATGTACTACTTCCGTTTGGGTTTCTTTTTGATTTGATGGTCGATGTAGAAATGAAGTGACTTAAAATCTTTAGTTAGTTGATTTCTAAAAGCATTTACTATACATTAAATAGGAATATTATACAAAGGAATGGCATATGTTTGTCTTTTATTATGAAATGAAAATGCGAAAGCTTCGATGTAAAACTGATGTACATCATTTAATATACATTTAATCTAACACAATTTAGTGCTAAAATGCTATTGTTTGAAGATATAGATTTTTTTTTCTTAAAACTGTGCGTAATTATGTGCTTTCAGTTAATGTGCTATCAATGATATAATCAAATTTGAATTCATTACAACTATATTTTCTATTCATTTTGTTAATTTTAAGTCTTGTTCCTTTTAATTTTCAACAACTATATGAGCGACCTAACCTATACTTAAATATGATCTTGAATTAAACAGGTCTAAGAAAATTTTTGCAATTTAAGTTTTTTGAGGTTAGTTTATACCATCTTTTCCTTTTTTCGTTAGATAAATGTTTTCTTTATGCATTTCTTGCTAGAGAATTTTCTTTTTCTGAGTATCTGTTTGATTAACTGATTTTTTAACATTGTTTCTTTTTTGGAAAATTTTGATTCCATACAATAATGTAATTTTTGAGATTGGATGCATACTGTATACATTTTATAAGGTTTATGTAGTATCAATCATTATTTTTTAACTATCACTATACATCTTTACTATTACTATAATTATTTACTTGAATTTTTTTAAAAAAATCCTATGTGTTTAACATTTATAATTACTGTTTTGTGTTATAGTCAGAACTTTTTTTGCCTTTCCGCTTGCTCAATTTTGTATGTATTCTCATTAATTAGAATATTTTATATTATATTTCAAGATAAACATAAACATAGTGACAAAAAGACTGCAAAGCAATACCCTAAATCTATTTTTATGCAATTTCTTCAAATACATTTTCATTTAAAATCATTTATATAGCAGTGAATGCGACTTTTTATAATTCGAAGCAATATATATAGTTTTAGCAATATTTTTATAACAATTAAAATTAACATAAAGTGAACATTTTAGAAATATTAAGCATTAAGAAAAAATGTCAAGAAATTAAATCAATGTCTAAAAATAGTAAAGAATTTCCAGTAATATATGATATTATGTTTATTTGAATTGAATTCTTTCTGTTTTAATGGTTTATTATATTAATTTCAATATAAGAAAATGAAATAACATAATTATACAGTCTATATTGCATTTTTAAGGTATAAGAAAATCAAAAAATTTATTTTTCTCAGTTAAATTTTATCAAATTGTCTTATCCCTCAACGCAAACACCTCAGGATCATACTTTACAAAATTCATTCTATCATTATAAAATCGTCTGAGAATATGGAGTTTCAGTTTTTTTATTATTATTTACGTCTAACAGTTTTCTTGAAATGCTCGTCAGTCATGCTTTATGTACAGGAATGAAAGTACACTTTTAACACCCTAATATCAATCATATTTTTCTTTAGAGAGTATAAAAAGGAAACAGAAAACACCTCAGCTTCTTCGTCATTTTTATGACATCATTTAGGCTCCGCTGCGGATGCAAGATAAATGTTTAACTTTCCACTGCTTCTTTATCTTTTTATATTTATGAAGTTATGCATTATTTCAGCAGAATATAAACTGTCAACTACATATTTAAAATAATTATTTTCTAGAACATTATGAATACAATATCAAACGACTAGGAATTTTTATGATTTTGAATAAGATCTGATTCTATTTAACATATCCTGTATAATAGTTAATTGGAGTTGAGTTAGAGACACGAATATGTCTGCTGCTCATAAAGAAAACTCTAATTGACATAAGAAAATATATTTTATGTTTTTTGAGTCAGCAAATTTATTGCAAAATAAATTGTGAAATCGAATTTTTTTTTGCAGTCTTCTAGTTTAATCAATAAAAAACGAAATTTATTAAATTAAATTTTTTGCAGGAAATAAAATAAGCTACTTCAGAAATAAGAAATTCTACTATTTTCAAATTATGAATTGCATAGTTCCAAAATTCTCAAGATAATATATTGGGTTGGCGATTTCACATAAGAAGGAAAATTCAGAATTTTTGTTAAAAAAATAACTTTATTAAATTAGATATTGACATATTCGATGGTTCTTGTCGATGACCTTTTCCTATCGTTCTGGCAGTGTAAAAATTCCCCGTTCGTAAAATACCTGGTCTGTGTTATAAAAAACTCATCTGCGTTATTGAAACATCATCTGCGTTATTAAAAATTTTACCATTTAAATAGTTTTGCATGGAACGAAATAAATGGTTATCCGAAGGTGCAAGATGCAGGGCTATATTGCAGAGGGGGGGGGGGGGACAAAACATCCCACCCAGTTTCAATAATTTTTGCCGAGTGACCAAAGATGTGTGGGGCCTTTTGTTATAATGATGGAAAGCAACACCCTTCCGATTAGACAATACCGGCCATTTTTCTTCAATTGCATCGTTCAGTTTGTATAGTTGTTCAACATACACATTTGAATTGATTGTTTGGTTCTATGACATGAGTTCAAAATACCAAATTCCCTTTTAATCCCACCAGACTGAAGTATAATCTTTCTTTGGTGAATCTCTGCTTTTGATGTTGTTTGGACTGGTTGATCTTGCTTCACTCACGAATTCTTGCGAGTAACATTTTTATAAATTATCCACTTTTCATCGCCAGTAACTAGGTTTTTCAGAAATGGATCAATTTCATTGCATATCAGAAGCGAATAACAGATGCTAATCCGTTGCGTCTAATGAATTTCCTTTAGTTGGTGTGGGATCCATAAATCAAGTTTCTTGACATAACCAAGGGTTGTTATTTTTTTTCAATGCATGTATGTGATACATTGAGCTTCTCTTCAATGTATCTGCAATGTTGTGCTTTGACGATCTGAATTGATAATGGCCTTGATATGGGTTTCATCCACTTCAACTGGGTCGCCAGATCATTGTGCATTTTTCAGTGAAGAATCACCAGAACGAAATCTTTCAAACCAATTTCGACACTGCCTTTCTTTTAACGCTTCATCTCCATATACGGCACATAACTTCTTTTGTGCTTGCGATGCGTTCTTGCCTTTTCGGAAGTGATACAATAAAATGTGTCGGTAGTGCACGCCCTGTTTCTCCATTTTTAAATTGGGATTTAGATGCTCTGACCAAGTTAACAAAACAAAAGAAAGTGCAGAGTGAATATATAAACAAAAGCGGCAATCACTTAGCTGTCAACCCAATATTTGAAATTAAAAGCATCACACTCCTGAATATTGCCTCTGTTTCAATTAAACTCTTTTTAAAATTTAGAAATATCATATTGAAATTCAGTAAAAATATTTGCTTTTGCGATTTGAAAATTCAAATTGCGGTTATTTTAAAATATACAGATAATAATCAGAATAAATACTTTGTACACTCAGAACTTATTGTGTGGTTCTTTTTTATACTATTTATTTAAGGTGATATATGAATTCCAAAGGAGAGGATATTACAACAATTTGTAAGGGTTTATAACAATGTATGTGTATGTATGTATGTATGTATGTATGTATGTATCATATAACAGCAACTAATTAAAATACAGACAAATGCTGTATAGAAAGTGCTTAGATAGAAGGCTAATTTTCTTCTTAGTTACATAAAAAGTTATTTCAAGTATATAAAAAAATAATGGGCATTTCAAGCATATAAAATTAAAATAGTATATAAATTTTACACATTTTTATTTTAAACTGCATATATTTTATTACTTTATTAAAGGACAGTTTCCAGAATAAAATTAAAACTTTAAATGTATTTTAAATTGCAGAAATCTTACTGACACTGAAAACATTCCAGAAATTTTATTTTGTGTGTTTTTTTAGAATACATTTCATCTTTTACGTGACTTTTTTCTGGGTCTGTGATGCCATTTGATTTTGTCAATCTGCTTTTACTTGCAATTTTTTATTTCCAATTTTGATTAGAAACGATTTAGTTGGTTCAAACTGCAGTATGACCAGGATAAAAGCTTAACATTTTAATTAATTACGCTGCAATAAATATGCAGTTTTAAATGTTTATTTCTAATCTATTTTTCAACTTTATTGGGAATTCGTTTGATAATTTCACATTAATTTAAGTCTTACTTCAAATTTCAGTAGAAAATCAATGCAACCTTCTTGCATAATATACAATGAAAAGTATTGGTGAGTGAATGAATAATAACAAATGAAAAAATAACTGAAAGGTTGCCTTAAAACTTTCTAGAATTCTTTCTAACAAATGCTCTAACGTTTTGTTGACCTTTCCCCTTGTCGAACAATATTTATGAAAAAACGCATTACCGTACGAGCTTTAAGAATTTCTTAAAACCAATTAAGCAATGAAATAAAGGCAGTTGTACATTTATATGCTTTGATACTAGTATCAAAAATCAAAACATGTATTTTAGACAGGTTTTTCCAATCGATTGAAATTAAAATATGGCATTAAGCTGCAACTGTTATTACAAGATCACATACCGAATTTAATTCATTTAAATTATTGGGTTTACATATTCACAAAAGTACAGAAGGCCGAGAGAACTCTCCCTCCTCTCTCAGAATTTTATTTCGTAATCCGCAAATAAAAGATTCAAAAGAAATCGGAGTTATCTTAAGGATTCTCGAATATTCTGGATTCTTCCTTTTTAGCCACATAAACACCCAAGCCTGGGGGTTACTGATCCAGCATCTATTCAGCTACAGTTACAGCAACCTGGAAAATGACTTACTGTGCATAAAAACAATATTACAAATTTATAGCATTTCGTATGTGCGAAATTTAGAAGCTTTTTTTCAGATATCATAGCTCAAAAAATACTGAAAGACGCCTGCAATCATTTATTATTGCTCGGGATGACTAGGTTAGACAAAGGTTTTTTTTTTTTTTTTTTTGTAACAATGAGTGAACCATAATGGAGCTACATTTTTTTCTAAAATAATAAAAAAAATAAAATCTTTGATTTTACTTTTAATTAAAAACTTATGGGCTGTAAAAAAGACACTTTATTGTGAGGAATTTGCATTCCACACAACACGGAATTTTTATTTTCAAAATCCCTTTCGTAAGCATAATGCAATTGCAACAAGAGTGAAATTTAAATCTTTTATAACAAAGTAAAGGCAAAGTTTCGATTCACAAGAAAGCTTTTTGTCAAGTTTTATGAAATGTCTTTTGTATGTAGGAATATAAATGTTCCTTTTCCCCCTTGATATGGCTGAGAAGATTCCGTTTGTCGTATTCGAGAAGCAAGCCTTTAGGATGAAAGGCAAGAATCTCTTTCAGTACGATTGAATTTCCAGAAACTGATCGAAAATTCGAACACCCAGCCAGACAAATGACTCCTCTCTAGATAAAAAAATTAAAGAAAGTTTATTTTTGGAATAATGTTTCTTTCCCAGGCGGTGTTTCATGCGAAATAAAATGTGAATCAAAATATTTAAAGTCGATGCACTAATAGCGCTGTTGATACACTGAAAGATTTTTTATTTATCAATGAAAGAGTTTTGAGCTTTATGAATGAACTTTAAAATTAATTTTTACTTAATTCTTATTTGTGTATTGTACTAATTTTTATCTTATTTATTCATGTGATATTTTCTTATAAAAAAACTCGCCTGTTATTTAAAATAATTTTATATCAAACTGTGTGATGTTCTTTTATAGGAAAACTTTAATTATAAAAAAATTGCTAAGAGCATAATTCAATTTTAATGAAAAACATGGCATTACAACCAGTTTAATTTTAATTAACTATTGAATACATAGGAAGGAACGAAAATGTGTTCTTCGGCGTATGCTTCAGAAACGATGTTCTCAGCTTTTGCCGGATTGAATATATACATCCTAAATCCAGCTTTCAAAACTTGTTTTGCTTATCCCCGTTTCATATGAGTTATTTGATTGAACAAAAAATAGTTACATCGATATTTATAATGGCGTCTTCTCTGTGATCTAAGTGCTCTGGGTTCGAGTCCTGATTCAGGTATCTTTATTCTTAATCCTGTATTCTTTCTGTGGGGCGTATGGAAGTGGTCCCTCCCGTGAAAGAGGATTGTACAAAGAATATGTGAGTGTCATCTTCATATGAGCTAGAAATTAGACTTCTGCCCTCGGGTGCTCAGACGTATCCCTCCTCAGGAGCTACTGCACTCCCTTTCTATGATAACGTGGGCATATCATCATCGACATTTATAAAGAAAATGTTTGCTTGCATGTATTTTATCAAAATCTACTATTCTTATCCGATTTTCATGGTACTTGATACATGTGCTTCCTTAGATAGGTGGAACATAGCTACCAATTTTTTAAAACTTAAAAACTTAAAGTATAGAAAAGTTAATAATTGAATTTATTTTTATTAATTTTCTGATATAAAAAATAAGTAATAAATGTTTCAACATTTATTATTATTTTGCATTTCAATATCATGATGTTTAATTCCATTGGAAAGGGTTCATATTCTAGGAAACGGAATAGGTATACGGTTATAAAAGTTCCCGCCTTTAATGTATGTCACTATTTAATGGCTAAAAATCCTTTTCTTGACAGAATCATAAATCTCATGCTATAGTTTTAAAAAAATTAATTCAAGTTATACACGTTCGATTTTGAGGATGTACCAATTCTTCTCTGAAGGAAGCTAGTTACAAATCAAGTTTTTATTTAATAGAAATATTTTTTAAATACATTTTGATTGGTTATTTTGTTTTTTTTTTCGATCATTCCGACATTTTGAAAAGCAAAAAGCAGTTTTTTAACTGACAGATATGATTACCTTCTGGTTGTTTTTAAAGGCTGAAATAAAAAATAAAAAACTAAAACTAAAATTAAATTGTTCAAAAGTTTTCGTGAATTCCAATTTTATAATGGGAATTCTAAACTGTTTCACTTTAAAATTATCAATGCTTTGCCATAAATGTTGAAAAATTTAAATCTTTTTATTATCATCTAAGAATTCGATTTTGCAAAAGTTTGATTTTTTACTTCTGTTTCTAATAAAATATCGTACTTTCGAAAATGCATTCAATTTCTTAGCCTCATGATTTAATTTCCATATATATTATAACTCTGCACCAAAAAGTAATATTCGTATGTAACGTCTAAAAAAGTTTTAAAAAATTTCATATTATTATTCAAATGGTATAAAAAATACCAATAGTAATTATAATAAAGTTTTTAGGATTTTCATTTGCATTTTATGCAAATATATTATTTTGAATGCTCTAGAAACGTATTTGAGTCTTTTTAGTGGGATTGTACTAGAGTATATTTAAATTTACTTTCGAAGGCCTTTTCTCAGACATCGTTCAAGATGGTTCATCATTTTTATGTTTCCTTTATTCATTATTCATTGCTTATTCATTCATAGTCTTATAACATATTTATTTACAGAATTTTTTCTATATTTTGATTGTCCAAAATATCTACAGAGTGGTAAGAAGAAGCAGATTAACTCTTCTTGGAAATTCAATTTGTATATACATTTATTTTTCAGAGTATATTTTGTATTATGTGAATAATTATGCTTCGAATTGTTTTCCCGAATACAAAGGCTTACTACTATAATAAAAAATGAAAAAAGTTAAATTCTTCTACGTATTTCTCAGGCATCGTATAAGTGCTTACTATGTTTTAATGTAAATAGATAAAGTGGTTCATACAATCCATATTACGAATGTTTCCACGACTTGCATTTATATTTTATTCACAGAAACTGCTTTCAATGGTTTAGAAAGATACTTTAATTCTCTTAATAAAAAATAATGAGTTAGAATGAATTCAAGAGTCAATATTTTTAAAATAAACTAATTAGTCCATTCAATTTGAATTTAGTAAACCAATCAGAAAAAAAAAAAACAAAAGGAAAGTTTTAACCTTCATAATCAGACAAATAACTATCATGACCAGCTCACATCTCCATTTGAAAAATACGAATAAAGAATGAGTTCCCTTTAGAAAGTATTTCTGTGTCATTAAAAGCCAAGATTTCTTTATATAAGCAGTTAAACGTCAATTTAATATGCAACAACTGGGCGAGGAATGAAATGATGAAATTTTGTGATCCACCGTACAGTATTCGATTTAATGCCAATATATCCCATGAAATTTATTCAAGTATATCTCATGTTTTATTTTGGATAATTCTGCCTTCCATGCATCGCAATTCTTTTATTTTCTTATCAACAAATCATAAAGTTACTCTATATTTTCTTAAACAGGCTTTCGCAAATTAATAATGTATTTACAAAACATTTAGAAAGCTTTTATTTTAACAAGAAAAAAGAATGATTGTTTAAAAAGCCTTCGCAAACACTTGACGTGAGAGCTAGTCACCATGATCCCATAATATGAATTAACTAATTTTGATGGTTGCAGAGGCATACGATAATGCCAATTCAGCTCGTTTATATTCCGTATGTTGATATGGCATTGTCGCATATTAAGCAAGCCATAGATATTTTTTGTTGATATGCTGTGCGCTAATGTTTTGGGGAAGTTAACATAGCAGTTTCGGAATTGGAATCCATTGAATTGCTTTTGACTATGCGATTCTGTTACAACAATATGATTAAATATAGCATTAGTAAAAAAAACACCCATTGAATTAATCAATTGACGGGTTCATACAATGGGTTAAAAAGTTTTTGCATGAAAAATACAAGGTTTGTACTTTTAATGAAAGCTTAAATTTTGACATAAAATGCTTTGTTATGAAAATGAATGAAAGGTTAGCAATCGGACGAACAGCACGGCAGTGAATAAAATACGAAATAAATTAGCATTCATTTTTATACATTTTTGCATTTTTTTTTAGTTTTGCGATACTTGGTGTTCTTTCAGAAAAGTAATAAAAATACTCTTTTAATATTCATTTAAGATTAAGTCTAGACAATGTAATTAAAATATCTTCTTTTAAAATTGAGTAAACATAGAAAATATATTTATACCATAAAATTGGTGATATAGTTGAAAGGATATCTTTTTGAAATATAAGAAGATGCAAATTTTTTTGTTCTATAATGTTTTTGGTAATTACAACAAAAAAAGGGTTAAAATTTTATTAAATTTTAACTTAAATTTCAAAACTAAAGTAGAATTTTAAAATAAATTTTAAGCTAAAAGAACTTTTAAAATTTTAAACTAAAATTTCAAATTCCCAGGATTGGTCTCGCCAAAACTTTCTCGCTTACGTTCTAAATAAGATGTTATCTTAAAGAATGATTTGAAAGATATTTGTGTGCAATAGCTGGAAAATATTAGCCTCTTGATTGAATTCAGCATTTCCACTGAATCTATTGTCTCCCCGGAGCGTTATTTAGAGATTGATCATCGACATCTCATTAACAGACCAGAAAATATTTTTTACATATATTAAATGACTATTTCTATATCCATAGCTAACTGCAAGGTATAAGTTGGCCTAGTTTCATCGCTACCGGTAGAATAGTACAGCAGCGAATAAGGTAAGATAAAAAAAATTCTTTTTTTAAAAATATTAGATATAGAAAGTAACAGAAGTCAATTTTTGTTCTATAGATAAAGAAACCTTTTTATCAGAAGGCTACCAGCTGGAGATGAAACTTCAAACGATTGTCGTGGTAATAAGCATGAGAAATACTGCTACGTCCCTCAATTTCGTGACGAAAGAAAAAATACCTTACATCTAACAATATATCTTCCTCTTAAAAAGCAAAGAACTTTGAAAATTCTCTCAAACCTCTTGATAACTCCTTCCATGACAAATTCTTTATGCGAGCTTTCCCTAAATAAAAGAACACAGTCTTGCAATCGAAATATACATTAAAAATGATGATAGATGTTTACATAACACCATTCTTTATATGCCAAATTTCAAAAATACCTTTTCAAAATAGTTATTCCTTTTTTGAAAGGGAATCGGCACTGCATCGAATATAAAATGAATTTTTATTCGAGAGTTTCATTGAGATGGATCGTAAACTTGGGATATTTCTGTTATAGCTCGGCACTATTTCTTTATAGAATATTTTTCTTGGCTAGCATAAATAAATATAAATGTACTGAAATCTAACAAAAATACTAGAAAGTTCTGGTTGAGTATTTGACACGATATGCATTGCTTGATTTTGATGATTTGCGTTAAATGGAGAAAAGGATGCTTTTTTTCCTTTGTTATTGAATGTCGTCAATTTATATAATTGATTTATTTCCTGAAACACAACTTTCTACTAGTAATTTAAGTTTTACTTAGAAATATAAATTATATTTTAAGTCAACGCTACTTCATCAATTTTTGTCGCAAAGAATCTTGTTTAAGAAAAGGTTGTAGATATTTATTAATCTTAAGCTATAAGCAGTCATTAAGTTTAACAAATAAAAATATTCAAGGGCACTTTAATTTTTAACGTTAATAATGATTTATTTTATTGTAAGAATTATGAATTTCATTGCTTTTAGGAAGTCTGACCTGCCAAGTAATATAACGTAAAACTGTTGCGCTTTGTTAATAAGGCTAAAAAATACATAATAAATAATAAATTACTTTGAGATTTACTGTATATGTACTTTTTATATACGTTATGCAAAATGTGACAATATTTGGCTCTTGAACCATAAAATAAAAAGAGTTAGGTTTGAGATTGTAATAAAATTCCTTGCTAAGAAATTCATGTGCAGTGTCATCAACTTCAGATGTCTTTCAAATACTTATTTAGTATTTATAGTACCAAGAAAGCTGCATGTTTTACTGACAGATTGCTAGAAAAGCCGTTTTAAAAAAGAATTTTATAACCATTTTCACCCTCCAATACTATGCATAATGAGGACTAGAACTATTATTAATTATATACATTGTATTTCAAAGAAATATTCTGTTTTAAAAGTTACATTAAATTGGTAAAATTTAATAAATAGAGAAGGAAAGCAACAAAAATGTTTTTTAATGAGTTAATTTTTTCTGTTTTGTTTTAAGTTCTCGTAGATCTGTCACAAAATGCTACTCGCATATCAGAATATGCAAGGTTGATATACGTAACACTGAAACACACATGAAAATAATGATTTAAAAGACTTATTACGTAATAACGGAATTATGACCACAATTTTATTTATTCGGGCTAATTCATCAATTACTGAACTTTCGAAATAAAATCAACAATTTCTATTTATATATAATGAACAAATCATGAAGAAGACAGGTTGAATTTATAAGTTCTTTTTATTCCATCACGGGAGCAGGCTTTATTTCCAAGCGAAAGCGACGTGCACAACACACAACGACATAACACGGAATTGACGAAAAAGCTAAGTGTAAAAAAATGGGACGGGAAATCGTTATCCCTGGTCTTAAATACCAAGACTTTCACAGGGAAAATATTTTTTATAGAGTTTCTAAACTTAGATTTCAGTGGGGATTTCCATGTCTCCCTAATAAGAGGCAAGGGAAACACAGGGATCTTTTTAAAGGTATTTTGTTTAGGTCAGCAATTTTCATCTCTCCCACGGAGTGTGAGAAAGTAACCGGCGTTTAGTTGTTTCAGCAATTTTACACAGTCTCTGATGAATTAATTAATTAGAACAAGCGGAATGGATGAGGAAATAAGAGAATATTTTAGAATGATATTACTAGAGGCTAAATTAAGATAAAGTTTGGAAATTCATTGGGATTAAAATTAAGAGTTTAAAATACCATTATATAATATAATATAGGGTGTCCAAAAAGTTCCCGTACTAATGATTTGTGAACTTATTATACAACAACAATAGGTTTAAAAAGAATTATTTTTATACCAATGATAAAAAGCATTTTTAACATAACTAAGGAAAAAATACTGAACTTACATTTATAATAAGTGTTCAAAATGTCCATCCCTTTCTTGGAGACAAAGCTGAACTCGTTTGCGCATTTTTTTCGAAACGCGTTTTAACATGCTAGGAGTGATTTCTTGTATCCTTTGGGTAATTGCGATTTTCAAATCATCTATTGTTTGAGGATCACCTTCATAAATTTTGTCCTTTATATATCCTCACAGAAAAAAATCCAGGATGGTCAGATAAGGGGATCGAGGTGGCCAAAGATTTTTTGAGATAAGTCGATCGCCGAAAAAGGCTTCAAGCACGTCCATGGTTTCATTACTCATATGGCAAAATTTAATATACTTGAAAAAAAATCATAGAAAATGATTTTTTAAATTTGGAGTACGGAACTTTTTGGACACCCGGTATATATATAATATGTAAACATAACAAACGAGAATTTTTGTTTGTTTAATACAAAAATTTAATTCAATTGTATTGTATGACGAATTCAATTGTATTAAATGACAATTCTGTTGTCAGTTTAATACAGAATTGTTATTTTCTACAGCATTAGATTATTATAAGCATAACTGTAAGCATTGAATTAACTTCTCTTGCTATTTTCTTGATACTCTATTAGCGTATGAAATTTTATTTCGCATTTCCTGAGTCATCTGGATATATTTCGGCTTTATTATTTTAAGCTTTCTTGTGCTAGAATCTGTTAACTATCATTTGCCAAAGGTAGTTAGGACAGAGGATGTGTACTGTCCTCAAAATTACGTAGAAAATAGACAAACAACAGAACCTGGATAAAAACAGTGATAAGCTATTATTTTATATTTTTAAAAATTATTGTTCCCTTTAAGGAGATTTTAAATTAGTTGAATCTGAATTAATTAAAGAGCAAATATTTATCAAACATGTAAAGTGGAGAAATTTTTTTATTGTTGTTTTTACTGTTTTTATTGTTAAGTTGAATATTGTTTGCAGTTTTTATTGTTAATTTTTTGTTGTTTTTATTGTTAATTTTTTGTTGTTTTTATTGTTAATTGTTTTTTATTGCTATTGTTATTTTTTCCATTGTTTTTTTATTATTGTCCACAAGTTAAGAGTTATGAATTAATAAATTTGTTTAATGTAAAGAATATCGAAATAAATGCTTATTTTCTCATTCCTGTTCATTGTAGCACCTATGAATATCATAAATATAGAGATGACAAGTTGTGAAAAAGTCAGATGGTTTCTGCTTCCATGGTGGGTGCAAAATCGATGTGATTTTAACTTCGATGATAGGATACATTCATTACAAAGGAGGTGAGATTGGACTGTAACTCAGAATTCCTACTTTTCGAATATACCAAGACAGCGACGATGCAATTCAAGCTGGATGTTTAGCAAGGCGAGAGTGTAAGTCACTTGTTTATTTTGATACATTAACAATTTTTTAAAGATATTATTTTAGCTACAATATTATGCATATATATATATATATATATATATATATATATGTGGGTGTGGAAAATGTAATCTTTAAGATAGGATTGTCTGTTGAATAAATAATTTCTTAAGGTAGAATTTGTAAAAGCTTCGAAAGCAGAAACCTAATTTTCCAAATATTTTAACCGTTGAGTTTCAATTTATGATAAGAAGAAAAATGATGAAATAGTTTTAAATAGTGCAAAATCACATATGCACTTTATCAAGAGTATATCTAAGTTTAGGCAAAAAAATATGAATTGATATTAAAGTATGATTAAAAAATGAGAAACTAGCTTTTATTTGTAGACAATTTTCCCCCAAAGTGAAAATCTTGTAAAGTGTATAATATTTACAGTGTTATATTTTATTTTATAAAGTGGAAATGCTATAAAGCATTGTTTAACATGCATGCATACTTAAATTAAAAGAATCATATTTACTATGTAATAGGCCCTAAGGCATAGAAATAATTTTAAAAATAATTAAATTATATTTTTAGATATTTTAAACTAACAAAAATTCTTCTTACAAGTATTATTTTAAGATACCTCATAACACGGTGGCATATTAAATGAAAGTTTAAATATATCTGCTAAATTATGCCTGATCTCGCTACTTCTTATTGTAGCCACTGTTTCTTTAGGTGTAACATACGGAAGAACTGCAATTTATGCTTGAAAATTGATACACGTATCACATTATGCACATTTTAATTTATTATAGTAAAAAAAGACAGCAAAAACATTTTTTTTCTCGGTGAGAAATAAAAGCATTTCGAAAACTTTTCCGAAGTCATTTAGTGCAGTATAAATTATTGAAATTTTTAAACATACTGCAAATAGAAAGTAAAAACAAGAATTCGAGTTATTCTCCCAAATAAAAAAAAATATCAATTGCTAAGATTTAAATATTTTTCTTCGGATCTATGATTTTTTTTTTGAAATTTACAGACATGTGCATAAAGGCTTAATTATCTCCAATGGAAATAAAATGGAGATAACCCTCTTGAAATATTTAAGATTTGGACAATTTGAATAAATTTTTCATTTCAAAAAGATTTTTTGGAATAGAATTTTATAGTAGTTTCTTGAGTAGATAATTTGGAAATGGAGAATAGAATAATTCCCGTGTAAGAAGATTTTTAGCCCTGAAAATTATTTTTATGCAATGCAAATATGTTTATTTCAAATAATAAGAATAATTTTATTTCTAACTGATCTGAAGAAATTGCTGTGAAGAATCTACAATAGGTTGATAAGATTCACGTTTTGTTCATACAATTTAAAAACTAATTTGGGGGGCATTAAAAATTATTTTTATTTCAATTAGTTAAAATAAAAATTTAAGATGATTTTAATACAAATTATTTCATTATTCTAAAATTTATTTTGATGTAATAAAAGAAAGCGTATTTTCAAAATATGTGAGTAAGTTTACTGCTAAATTATTTTGATTCAATTGCCAAAAGGCAGTAGAAGGTTTCTGAAATTTCATAGTTTTACTAGATATTGCATTTATCTAGATTATTATAACTTGATTGACTAAAAAATTGATTTAACAAATCAAATAATATAAAGAAATCTATAGATTGCTTTTAAAAAATGAACGATTGCAGGTAAAATATTAGGATCTGATGCAGAGATAGTTGTAATAAATTGTAGATGTCTAATTTAGATTTGTTGTATAATCCTATCGCTTTAGGTCAAATTATGCGGAAAGGATATGACAATAGAAGAATTCTTAGTTAAACTGATTAATAAATATTCCCTAGTCCTTTTTTTATTTTGAGATAACGTGAATAAAGTAGTAAAAAATATGATTACTTCGATTTATAGGATAACTTTTTATCCTTAAATATTGCTTTTGAAAAAAAAAATAATTTCATTCCGATTAATTTCGAAATAAACAGTAAACAATAAAATGATGGAAAATGAATCTGTTGGATTATTATTATATCTTCCTATTAATTGAAAATATATTTGCAAGATACTAAAATAATTATTTATCCACTTTTTTAATTATTTAACAAAAGTATATATGACATTTTTTTAAACTTTATCTTATTTGAAATACCAGATCTTTACAATGTAGAAATAATTATTTTTACATGCAAATATTTTATAAAATTGATTTTTTAAAAACTATAAAACAAAAAAAGGGTTGACTTAATAAGAATTGATTAAAATGAAATTTTATAAAATTTGAATTTAATGAATATACACTGATTCTTGAATAAACATATATTATATATATATATATATATATATATATATATATATATATATATATACTTCAAATAATAACTTTTCTGTAAACACAGAGCGTTTCGTTTTTGAAAAGCCTAAGGGGAAAGTTTTATAACATTTTTAGGTAACTAATGCCAAAAATGTATTTAACTTGATTCATTTTATGTTAGTAAACAGCAAATTTGTTATATATTTACTATATTTTTTATAAAACTTTTATGTTATGGACAGCCGATTATTGAACATTCAGTGTTAAGAGTACATTTCTAAGTTTCGACAACAATTACTATCTATATGCGAAATAAGGAAAAGATTCTTTTCTAAAACCCTTCCGCTATACTTAGTTTAGTAGAAAAAAACTTGTTTCCATTAATTACTGTCAATATTCTGATATGGAATCCTACTGGATTTTTGCGCTTGCGATAAGATAGACTGATTTTGAATATGAAAGATGGTATAATCAATATTTACGTTTAATAATAACTAGCCATATGCATGATATATACTAATTTCTAATTGAAATAAATTAGTATGACAAATGGAACAGAAATTGCAAAAATAATACATACAATGAGACAGAAATCTATGTCAAAAGATAACAAAGAATTCCAAAAGTATGCTAATTGTGCTACGTATTATTTCTTTGTGGAGAACAATCATCCAAAATTGTTTGTTTTGAGATCCAAAATCAAAAAATATTTCAGTATCACAATATTTTCAGTATAAATAATTCTCTCTTTACAATACAGTCGTTGTTACATTATGTTCCATTATAATGAAATGAATTTTAGTTTTTATTCATACGATGAGCTGCTTTAAATCTGTTTTATTATTCAGCATTCCTTTCTGGCATTATTTTGGTTTGAAAAAAGTTTGTCGTCATTCTGTACCAACCACAAAAAATAAGCATTCGTTTTCGGAAAACAGATAGTCAATTTTTGCATCCTTTAGATTGCTGTTATTCAGTCATCCCCCTTTCTTTGTAAATATTTTATGGACGTTCTTTGATGTATAGGAATTCTGAATTTAAATATTCTATTCTTTTTTCATTCATCATTCGGTGGAAATATGTCCCCTTTGCCGGGGAAAAGTAAAAACAAAGGGGTTTTTTTTTTTTCATTTTCAACCTTGGAAACTTCTACATATGATAAATCGTTTTTTGAGGAAACACTTTATTTGAAAGGAAAACAGGAAGTAACAGATTAGCCTTTGAAGAAGATAAATTCTCTCATTATTCCTTTAATTCGCAAGTTGTTTCTTTTCCTCTACTTAGCACCTTTGAAAGAAGTGTAATAAATTAAAAAATATTTTTATAAATTGCTTCGTTAAACTTTAAATTAGTTTCTTCTTCGCTTGTCATTCAAATATTCCATTCTCTCGAGCATTTATGAAATATAATTTGTATTTCATTTCCATTTAACTCAATCTTTATACGTATATCATACAGGTGATTTGTTTTAAAGTAATGAAAATGTGTTTATGCTCAATTATTATAGAAGTAGATGACAGGATACATATCTCGAATATAAATTTGTTTGCTATAAATAAAAAAAATAAGAAATCAAGTGATAGTCGTTAAATATAAAAAAAACGATATAGCATTTTCAGGCTTTTAACAATTTTTTTAGTAATTCAAGAATAAAAAAAGTTGACGTTACTTTTGCTATGCTGTTTAAGAAATTCCATCTTGTACTCAGCGCAATTTTATCATTTACACTGACAGCCTCAGCTCATTTCCACTAAGGAATGTTATTGCAGTTACTACAAAATATTAGCTTTAGTATCCTTCACCGCTGGTTTCAAGCTCATTTGGGTACTCCGGGCAATCAGAAGGCAACTTTTAAATGAAGATCAACTACGTAAAATTTTATTTTGTAGTCACACATATTGTGCTATGAAAGGGTTTTTTTTTTGTTTATTAAATCTTTAACCCTTAACTGAGGAGGTGCGGTCCAGTAGACCAAATTTTTTACACTCAAATTTTGCAATGAAAGTATTAGTATGAACATCAATCAATATATTCATAGACATTTTTCTTGTTATAAAAATATGTTTTAGAAAATTTTCAAACTATATTATCAGTGGAAAAAGTAATTGTGTTTGAGCATACATTTTCTTCTCAAATTATATGTTACAACAAATAATATGCTCGAATAAACAAATTATTTTTCTTACTTTTTAAATCATATTTATTTTTCCCATATGCAAATGTATATAGAAAACAATATAATGAGAATTTCAACAATTATTAAAAAATAAAAAAAGTTTGCCAATGAATAAAACTGAGATAATTTTATTGTTATCACAATGCATAGAAAATTGTGAATTTTTCGAAACATGGTTTTTGAGGCGATTTTAAACACACAGGTAACGTATTAGATTAAAAATCAGCCTGTAAACTCTGTAGCTATTTCTCTTGGCATATTAATATAATTTAGAAATTTATCAATTATATTATCGTTAGAAAAAAAATTATATTAGGACATAAATATCAGAATCGGTCGTATGCGAAAGAATCTTCTGCACAGTTTTCTTCACCACTAAAATCTCTTTCTGTTTCATTTAAAAGGTCTCCGGAGCTCCTTTCAAACTGGATCAATAGTTTAAATGATATTTTGAGGACCCAGTTTTAGAGCCATCTAATAAGCCTTGTATAATACTAGTACATTAAGAGGGAGGCGCGGTCTCACAGAGATCACTCACAGAATTAGATGAAATATTTTTTTAAAACATCCGCTGTAACTATTTGAAAAAGTGTATGTGTAGTGAAGATTACGAAACAAGAAGCTATAGTAACCTTTCGATTGAGATAAAAGTAGAATGCAGGCAACTGAAAATATATCTTTATAGGTGTAAGATAACTTTCCTCTCTAATTAAAGGTTAATAGGGAGGAAAATAGGATCGGCAAATCCAAAATACCTTGCAATCAATTAGCCTACAATTAATTCTTAGCTTTTTCTTCCCAAACGAGTGAAAGATTCTGCATTAACTCGCTAACTTTCGTTCGTAGATTATGTTCATTTCACTCACTGCCATCAATTTTCGGTAGAAGGACAATAATACTTCCGGACTTTGCTTAGATTCTAGAGTGAAACTTACATTATTTAACTGAATTTTTTAATTTTAATTATGTTCGTAATTCTCCTTTTCATTCAGTGTTGCTTAACATGAAGGGTTGGATTTGTGAGGACAAAAAACCTTACAGGTGTTTTTAATTTTTAAAGTAAATAGTATTTTTATGTACATTTGACACTTTTACTTGTATTTTTATTGCTTTTGATTCACTCATCTTGAAAATTAATGCTCTTATCTGCCTTTTTCTGTGAGTTTAAAAATAAAAATAACAATGTTTTAATTTTTTAAAATATTTTCCCTTTTTTATTTCAATTTAATTAAAGTATGATGCATTTTGGACGAGGACAGGTTTAACTCAAGAAACAAGAATTATCAGCCAACTTTATGGAAACATTGTTCTGTTTTTAATATATTTTAAAATAAGTTTGTGTTGAAACCGAATTTCGGATTTATTTTGTTTCTCTGAAATCCATGAATGTATATAAACGGAAGACAGAAGTATATAAATTTCACTGAGCACAGATTACAGATAAAGACAGCATAATAATACATGTTATATGGCTTGATGCAGGCATGCTACTACCAGTTTTCTTTACATGCTAACTTGCCTTTGACTGCGAAACAATGTATGAATTTGTAGTTAAAAATTCGTTTCATTTAATCTTGATTAAAGTCTTTCTTTTATAATCTTACAAATCTATTATTCTGCCTCCTAATAGGGCTTGTTCAATCAACGGAAGCGTGTTTCGGTCAGTTCTGTTGGATGTTGATCGGAGGCCAAATCAGTAGTTTCAGGGGCTGACGCCAAATTTGATGACAAATTTGGCGATTTTTGCGACAAAAATCTTCCATAATTTTTGCAATAAAAGCTATAGGAACCATGATACACAAGATTATTTCAGAACCTTCTTTGTACAGCTCTGGTAACTATAAAAGACCGGCATTGCAAGCCAAGGACAGTTTTTGAATGAGTCGTGGAGAGATTTAGAGTCGCAAAGCTAGTCATAGGGGGAGTAATTGGATTATTCCAGTGAAACGTTGAGTCCAGTGAAGTGTTGAGTGGATTTCAGGCGTTTGCTGAAGTGAGCTGTGAACAATCTATAGATGCTTATTGTGGACGCATCATCTGGTTGTATGAGGAGCAGCCAGTCGAATAGTAGTGAGTTGGCAGTTGGATACAGCTAAAGCGAGGAGACAGCGGACAATCACAGACGTTGGGGGAAACCGTAGACTGGTCGTTTTATAAGTTGTGGCTGTTATTACTACCGATTACTAGTTGTGAGCGAAGGTTTGTTGTATTTTGCTGCTGTATAATGATTATGTTCGTCTGTGTATTCGTTTCTTCGTATTATTAAAGTCGTAGTTCGTTACTAAAGGATTGTTTCTTCATCGACTAACAAATCGAAAGAATCCCGACTTTCGTAACAGTTATAATATTTTGAAAAAAAAAGTCGCGTGTTTCAATTTTTTTCATTGATAATAATTTCGAAAAAATATTCACACAGAAATATTCTAAGTCAATGTTCTTAACCCTATTCAACGAACAAAAACCCTCTAAGCTTTCACAATTATAAAAGAAACAAGTTCTCATTTATTTTCTGAATGGATGAAATACAGAAATTAATTTTTAGCCATCAACATAAAAAGTATTAAAGTTGTTATTGAAACTAGGTTTGTCACATCGGATAATTCTAAAGATATTCACGGCATGAATTTTCACCATTATTGTGTTTATATTTTTTCATAGGTTTGCAAATATATCACTTTGCATAAAATTAAGAAACATTTGTATTTGTATTATTTTTCTTATATATGTATATAATCTTAATTCTTATATGAAAAATTTTTTTAAGCAGTATAATTTCAATTTCCATGAATAAAAATGTTAATTTAATTCAAAAAATGCAGTTTTTGAATCGTAGAAGCAACAGGATTAAAAACATAAAAAAGGCCATAAAATATCTAAATAATATTAGAATCCGTTTATAACAATTCTGAAAGTTATATTAATCTTATTATTTAAAGTTCATTTAAAACAATTTTGTCTAATGACTTTTACACTAAGAAAATAACTAAGTTCAATTCGAATCAATCTAGATTTCACGTTACTATCTTGCTATATAATGTTTATGTTGTGCTTTGGCCTGGTTTTACGGCCAGAAAAGTGAGGTAAAATATTGGGTCAGTTTCAGAGTTTTATTGATGTGCTATAAAAATGTAGGAGGATAAAAATAAGACTGAATGCCTTTCTCCACATGATTCCGCTATTATTTTTCTTACTTCTTACCATTTTGCCACAGCTTTTATAGCACTTTTCCTATTTAGAAAATACTCAGGTGCAACAAATTTTTTTAGTACCAGAACTACCGGACCATTCAAAATGACTGGCTGGTCTCTGGTAGTTTTAATACAAAGCTATAACTGCAACGTCTGATACTTTGGTAAAAAAAAATATTTATTGGATTTATTTTTGTCTTCTTCGAATTTTTTCTTTCCAGATTTTGTATCTCACCAAAAAAATATGCTTCTGTATTCTGTAACAAGCTATTTTTTTAAAATACAAATTCAGTTCTGATTTCAAAATGTTCGATTTCTGACCCTCTTGTTACACAGCATACATGCAATCAATAATCCGATTCATTTTAAATAATCTTCTTTCACATGATGCCACAAAAAGATATAATTGATACAAGGAATTGTTTACTAACCAACAATGTCAACAAATTGCCAGAACTTAAAGAGTGCATTTATTCAGCTTTCAGAACCATTAACAGAGAGTTGTTACAAAATGTGTGGAACTAAATGGGTTAGATTGGGCTAATGCTGTGTAAAAATTATCGTACATCGAACATTTGCAACTGAAAAACTTAGTATTTTTCTCTTTACATTTCTGTATCATTTATTGTTATATGTTCGAAACGTTTCTAAAATTGGAATCTTTAAAATAAAATCCATCAATTCTACTCATCCAGTACTTTATAATGACGGCCAAAGATTTTATCCGGGAAGTACAGTTGTTCTTCCTTCGATGTTACGGATTGGACAAAACAATCTGAAAAGAATTGAAAGAAAAATTCTATATAATACATTTAATTATTCTTTTCTCAAAAGAAATATCAATGGATATGATATTACTTCTTTTCCTTGCTTATTTACCCACTATTATACTATTTTGATGAATTCCGTACTAAGCGCGTAAATAAATAAAATTTCATTTATTTTCTCGTTACTTGTTTAATTTAGTATGTTCACATGCATATAATTGTAAGACTATTTTAGATGGCATTCTTCTAAAATTTTAAAGAAATCTAGACTGTCAAATTAAAACTTTATATCAAATTTCTAATTGATTTATTTTTTTTCTTTCTAATAATGACGTATGAAGACTCTCTAATTTTCAAGAGTAATTCGAAAACATCTTAAAACTCTTATTGATCCAAAACGTGTAAATTCCTCAAATACTTGAAATATTTTTTATTACTCTAATGCTTTGTGAATTTCTTTGTATAGTTTGAATAAAAACAATTAAAGTCATTGAAAAAATTGGCCTTTCATAAGAAGCATACACAAAAATAGCTCCATGAAACAAATTTCCAAAATTTAGAAACGAGATTCATGGCAACCACGAACTCTTATCGCCAATACAGGTATCAAGAGTCCATTATGGCGTGAAAGAAATTCTTAGACAGTTTTCACTACAAACTAGGAATGTATATTGGTCCTTCAAGAGGAAAAACATAAGCTCTAATTTGCATAAACATGAAAAACCGAGCTTATGGGTGATCTATAGATGATTCTTCTAATAAAAATGTCTCTTTCTTGGAATAATTTTCACCGGCTGGTGGCTTGAAAATGTTTATTCTACATGGACCCTTAACAGATCCCTACTTCAGAATGTATGTTTATGCAAATTACCTTCCGCCTAATTTGTGTGTTGGCTATTAATATTTTTTAAAACCTGCTTGTTGCGACGAAGTCTGGTACTTATATAAATTTGTTATTTGCTTATGCTAGCAAAAGTTTCTCGAAAGTTAGAATAGACAAATTTCATGTTTATGTTTTATTAAAATAAGTGGTATCGTTTCTATCATAGATTTATATATATATATATATATATATATATAT
>JAOUZG010017997.1:92129-113634 GCA_026289955.1 Argiope argentata | reverse complement strand
ATAATATAATATAATACATTATAAAAACTACTTTAATTTCATTTTATAAATTGATTTTTCTCTACTTAAGTACAAATTTCATAAGAATTGTTTAATAAGATTTTGCTGTATTATTGTAGACTTATTTTGTATCATATAATTGTCTTTTATTGCCCCAAATAAACTAGAAATTTATTTTTAATTTGAAAACTTTTTGCAAAATAAAGTGCTTTGTTTTATAATAATCTTAAATTGTACTTTTATAAATGATATTTGATATAATTTAATTTGAAAGGCAGGAATTAGGTGATTAAAAATTAGTTCTTGTGATCCTTCTGTATAGAGGAATCAATAAATACTTTGGATACTCCACTGGGAATTTAATTTGCTTTCGGTTATCCCTAAATATTTGTTCTTCCTTTTATAAGGCATTGCTTTGAACCTAATCTAACTTTAATAATGAAAATTCGTCTTGAAAAAATATTGTGAAAAAAAATTGTTAAACGTTAAACAATAAGGGGTTCTAACCTACTGTTTAAAAAATATCACTAAACCGCAATAATCCGAAAAATATTATACTCATTAATGTCCTCATATACTTATCAATGATGTTTTAACTAGTTATTTCAACAGAAATCAATACAATCAATTTAGTTGCATACATTATTGCACAAATACTAATTTAATTCTAATCTTCTTTGTGCTTCACATATTTACTTATCACAGTTACAACATAATATTGCTTTGTCAAAAGTAATATATAATCAGATGCAAGGCACATATCAGCCAGAAATTGATAAATAGATAATTTTCTAACTAATAACTTTTATTAGTAAAGTATTAGTTTATAAGTAAGTATTAGTTTATAAGTAAATTTAATCAACGTAAGATGAATAGAGAAATGATGCTATTGAGCAAGCATATATATTTTTTAAATCAGTGTTAAAATCTAGATTATTCGAATCGCTAACACGTAGAATCATTGCATAAGTTCCAGCAGTTTAACATATAAAGGGGGATCAGAAATTGAATCTGTATATTTTAATGGCAGTAGAAAGCTTAGAAAAAATCCAGAATCCGTTAAGAAGTTATAGTAGAAACTCAGCAATGGGGAATTTGAAGATATACAAGGCAATAATATTAAATGAACGGTATTTCATGGATAATATTAAAGCGGTAATAATGGTTTAAAATTCTTTATTACAAAATATTTTATATTTGAACTGTGGTTCAATGAGTAGCAAAAAAATTTTATTATTGAACTTGGAAGTTATGTGACAACTCAGCACTACCTTTTTGATTGACTGGTGATCGAAAGACGTGATGGACTTTTTAGCGTCATTTCCTTTATTCCAGATAGTTTTATTTAAATGTTTTAAATGTGAATTAACTGTAAATATTAAATGTTTATGTCGTTTTAAATATTACATAGAACAATGTGTAACAACTGGCCAAAATTTCTATCTAAAATTCATAGTCTTTTTGTACCTTTAAAAAAAATTTCTGCCTTTTTTGGATATGGAAAACTCTTGGAATAAGATCAACCCTCCGTTACCCCAAAATATCTGAATTGTTTTATGTTTTCAGGAACATATTGCAACTTTAAATCAGAAAGCTAATTTTCATTAACAAAATTAGTGCTTTTTAATATCTTAGATATTGCGCTTTTAGCAATTAAAATTTATCATAAAATATATACTAAAATTTTAGACTGAAATTAAATTTATTGAAAGAATTAATAAGATCTTGTCAGATTCCCATATTTGAAGGTTTTATTACTTACAAGAAATAACTAAATTAAAAATAGGTAATATATATTTTAATACTTTTTGTACAAATCTTAATTGAAAATATATTTTATTTCTAAAAATGCACTTAATTCATTACTTAAGACTCTTTCCCTAATAAAGTCCCTCTAAAATTTCAAAACTTATCTATCAGAATGAATTTCATTAGGAAGTTGAAAATTGGTCATGAATTTAAATATCTATGTAACAAATTAAGCTAACACAATCAATTCAGCTGTAATTTGATTGTGTTAGCTTAATTTGTTACATAGAAGGGTTTTAAACATAATATTTAAATTTTGAATATGCAAGGACAAGTTTACGAATAGTTCCGAAAATATCAATAAAAAAGAACTAATGTTTGAAGAATTAAACATTAGCAAGAATTATTCACCGTCAAATATTTGCTCTCATAATTAAGGAAACTCTTATGGCTCCTTGTCAGTTCGCGTTATCTAAAGACATTTTGTTATATTTTAATTAATCCATGTTAATTACTCTTCAATACTCCTTCGAAGCTTATTGCATGGTGAATGAGAGGTAACATGCATTTGCAAATTAAATCGAGATTAATGTTTTATTCAAGATTCGTAAAATTGTGTGAAATAATTTTACGAATCTTTCATTGCTTTTTTAATATAATTTTAACTTCAGTAAGAATTTACATTTATTTGTAAATTCAACTGTTTAAAATCATGGAGACATAAACACTAAAGCAGAATTAAGGTTTGTCTCTTATGAAAGATTTTATGGAGGAACAAATTTCACATTTACGAATCGATATTGAAGACTCTATTCCCAGGGTTTGTGATTGAAATGTTTTATTATGATTATTTCTTTCATCTAGCCGAAAAGAGATCCATTTTATCAACCGAAACTATTAGAATAGAGATTATACGGTATGAGAAAGAAAATTCAGTGAAGCAGGTTACAAAAATTTTAGTATCATTTTTGCCCTTATACGGGTGATTCATAAATAGTCAATATAAGCAGGTCTCATTTAAAAAAAATATAATTAAGTTTTTTTTTCTTAGCGTTTATACAATGACTCATAAATAGTCACCATAAGTAAGTTTCATTTAAAAAAAAGTTTGAGCCCATTTTAGAATTTGCGCATATTACTTGTAAATGGTCAACATAAGAAAGTCCCATTGAAAATGTATGTCACGCCACTAACTACCACGTGTCTGTTCCGGTCTCCTCAGAAGTTTTTGAAGAGAAGGGTGGAAGAAAAGTTGCACGGGAATAGAAGTCATGAGTAATATTAGGGAGTCCGAGCACAGAAAGTGTAAGTGTGTGTGCTAGGTGCTCCGAGGAGAACTCTGAGTCATTATAAATAACCTGAAAGGTAATATACAATGGGAAATATATTTCATATTCAATCATATGCATATATCTTTAAAAATAAACTCGAGAAAGAAAAAATGTAAAAGTATTCCTTCTTAGTTATAACAACGTGCATTACCTTTTTTTAATCGCTTCTGCGGATTACTCAAACAGTCGACATAAGAAAGGGTTCATAAAATTTTTTTGAGAATCTTGTTTTGCTCTTATACAGATTACTTATTAATAGTCAACATAAAGCCAAAGTTTGGTAGGAATTTGGAAGAGCACATTGCAATTACGATACATTCGATAGGAACATATTTACACTTCTATAAAAAGGAAACAAATTAATGTTAACTCAATATTTATACATCAAGATAATCATTACAATATTTATGTGATTATAATTTACAATATTTAATTTAACTTCTATTTTATTTAATATAATTTACAATATTTAATGTAAGATTTTCAATATTTAATGTAAAATTTTCAATAGTTAATGTAATTTACAAAATTCAATGAAATATTTTCAATATTTAATGTAATTTATCATACAAAATTTAATATATGATTTACAATATTCAATGTAATTTATCATACAAAATTTAATATATGATTTATAATATTTAATGTAATTTATCATACAAATTTTAATGTAAACATTAAAGGAACATACAGGACTTTAATTGAGAATTAATTAAAAATTTTATGCCAAGATACAACTTTAATTCCCCACCTTAATCATTAAAAAATCCTCGCCGAAAAAAATGAGAGAAAAAAACAAATCGTATGTATTCATTGCAAGCAATTATCCATCGTGAGAGAAAGGGGATTTTTTTTACAATTTTATTTCTTTCTCGAAGATAACTTCTCTTAATGTGTTCTTTTCCATAACGCGTCTAATGTCCGAGTAGTTAGTTCTCTGAAGTTGTTAGAAGAAAAATTGTATTATTTTTTTCTTTTGGGGAAGTTTCGGTGCTAAAGGGCATTTCAAAGCTAGATTAGTTAATTGCCGTTGAGACTGCAGAGGGGAATACAAAATTGTTTCATTTTCAGAGACAATTACTGAGTGTAGAAGCAAAAGTATAAGATGAATCTATTTTAGAAATTTTTAATAATCTATTCAAGTTTTCCTCGTAAGATTATTTTTAAAGCTATAATCAACTTCTATTTTAAATTGGTAGTTTCTTTTAAATTGTTTTTTGTAGTCATGTTCTTTAAAAAATGTAAATTTATTGTATGCGGGGAATGCTTTTAATAATGTATTTGAATAATAAATGATGAAAATAAAATAACATAAATAAATAAAATGAAAAGTTAATAAATGTGGCTATTTTCTTAAATATATGAGGGCAGCAGCTTTCAGATTTCCATAATTTTATTTTTTCCAATTTTTTGTAGTTCATTGGTTTTATAATGTTACTCGATAAATACTAACAATAAATATTTCTTAGGTAATATCGAAATAATTGTTTTTTCTTGAAAATTACTGCATGTTTTATGGAACATTACAATTTTTACAGCATATCTGAATCAAAGAACTTTAAGATAATGGTAATTTGAAAATTTTTCAATCATTTGCCTGATCGAAGTTTTCATTTAAGAACGTTATAATATTTTTCATCACAGATGTAATTAAAGGATTTTAAGATAAATAATAAATAATTGTTTTTCAAAGCAACAAAAAATACTATTATAGGCGTCATAATATTACCTTCCTCCTTAATACTTGACACGGCACAATATTGACGTCCAAATAGTTGAAAATTAATTCAAAATTCTATTTGGTATATTATTGCACATTTTTTTGTAATGATTCAATTTTTTAAACTTCAATTTCAAATATTAGCATTAGTATTTTTCAATGGCAAATATGTTTTAATGAATGACGTGTAGTACCAAAATTAATCTTTCAAATAATTAATTCGATTCACTGCATATAATTTACTGTTATTTTATACATGTTTGTTTGCATTTTCAAAAAGCAAAAAAATTAGTCATTATTAATCGCTAAAAAATTGAAGAAACCACTTTGGCATCAAATATTTCATTAAAATGCGCTGAAGGATTTCTTCAAAATACTTTTCTTCTACACATTTTAATTTTCAATTACACAATACACATTTAAATTTATTACAGTTTTTATTAAAATCATAGGGTTAAGTAGATTTTTCTAATTGACTCTGATTTAGAACAAATTAAAAAAAAATTAAGAAATTTTATGTGGTTAATTCTATTTTGATTTAATCTTATTGAATTCGGAAAAGGGGATATTTTAGAAATAATTATGGCTGAAATTATTCCATTTAATATCTAAATAATCTTTTCAAATCTAATTTTAAAAATATAAAAAAAATGTACGCACTTAATTAATGATATTGCGTTTTGAATTTGACAAATAAATATAAAACTAAAAATGGATTTTAGATATAAATTATTAGCAATGAAATATTTAATACTTCAATAATATAAATAAGACCTTTTAATTACAATTAAAGTATCAAAGATCAATTGATATTTTTGTTTTAATACTTAAGATACTTATCTTTTCCCCTATTTGATAGAGGTTTTAGGAATTCTAGTGCAATGTATCATTAATTGTTCTTAAGAAGAAGAAGAATGTGCTGTAAAATAGAATCATTAACTAAATAATTGAGTAGCAGTAAAAATCTTGAGTACTTTTGTAGTAGTTAATTACTAAAAAGTATTTGAATAATTTTTTTGCGTTTGGTAATTAGGAATAATTAGCCCTTAAATGCAAACGAAGCAACTTACATTAAAAAATGTTTGATGCCATTATTTAGATAATTAACACTTTAAATAATTAGCAAATTTGTTTTTATCCTTTAGTGATGTTCTAAAATTGACTCTATTGATATTGACAGAGCCATTGATCATTTAAATGTCGTGTATTGATTGAAACATTCTTTAGAAAATGGAATTTATATCTTTCAAATACAAAATATTGTAAATCTGATCTTAAATAGCTATAAATACAAAAAATATTGATATTTTTCTGTACCATAATAAAACTGATAATTGCTTCATTGAATATAAATTAATTAAAGTAAAAAACATTGAATAAAAATCCAATAAATCTGCTAATGCACTTCAAAACTTTAACTGCAAAATTAATAATTACAAGAGAGATCAGGCAATTATTATTTTAGATTGTTATTGTATATGGTTTTAATCATTATTTGTCTACATTGGACAACGTCGAAATATTTTAATGCAATGTCATTTTCTAAGTTAGAGTACAGACTTTAAGGGTCACTATAAGGTAGTTTTATTAAGTATTTAATAATTATAATTAGTAGTAATATAATATTTATTTAGAAAACCTAAGGTGAAGGTCAGCTCAATAGTTAGATAGGCTCTTATTACTTTCTTTCTTCTATTTGAAAGGCATGTGATAAGGGATACAATATATAATATATGGAATACAGAGATTTTGGTACTTGATATTTTGATAAATTGTGGACATAATTTGAAGTGAGGTTTTCTAATAATAATTGATTATTTCTTTAAAAGCAATACGCTTAAAGAACGGATTTGATAACTTGATCCTTTTTTGAGGGATAATATGCTTTTTCAGCATTCCAGAATATCTGCAAATATTTTAAAGTCGGTGATCATTCCTAAAAGATCAGAAAACCCTTTAGAGTATATCATTTAAAAAAGATTTAGCTAACATTTAAAATTGCTTGAAAGAGGATCCCTTGTTTATTTCGAATGTTGTATACTGATATTGTATGGATATTGTTACAAGCGTTCGAGCGGCACGAAAATCGCCAAAGTTGGCGACGTTTGGCGAGGAGCCTCGCGCCAGCTTGATTGGTTTGGCGAAAGGAATAGTCTAGTAGCCGCTGGATTGTGAGCCTTGTTTTGAGAATTTTCACGAGATTCAGTGCACGCGCTTTTTCGGCTATATAAGGACGAGTAGCCGGAGCGAGTAGTTAGTTGCCCAGTGTTGGGTTATGCGCCTAAATCAAACCTAATCTTAGTTGAAAGACTGCAAACCAGATTTCTCCGAAACATCTGCAAAATGCAATGGTATATGCCAATCAAAAACATGTACCTTGCATTAGATTATCCCCCACTGAAAAAATTTATTAAAAAACTTGCGGAATATTTTTTGTTGACCTAGAAAAAAGTAAAAACGAAGCCATCCTAAATATCCCCAGATACACGCCGAACCTTAAAATCAGAAGACACAGAAATATCTTACTTTAACTTTATTTCATTAACAAATTATTCTAATTTAACTTAATTTTTTTTCTTCTCATATCTAAAACTTAACTTCATGATGATAACGTTCCCTCCTTCAGTACTAAGCCTAAAGTTCCCACAAGGTGCATAACTCCACGCTCACCACTCCTAAATAGCCAATCAAAACTCGTCCTGACTCTCGCCACCTCACTCACCCCTACTCTCCAACAGCTACTATAAAAGTTCCTCCAGCATTTTTCCAGTCCACTTCGAAGATGACCACGGCAGTAAATGATCACAACGAGGAAGCACTATAGCCATGACCGGGGATAAGCCCCTGCCGGGGCTAGGTGCCCCAAGAAATCTACCACCGTAGAGAGTAGTTAGTTGAGAGTTTGCTCTGAAATAAAAAGCGTCTCGCTGGACTAGAGGATTTGTTATTAGTGAGCTGTGTTTGCGTTTGCTGTTAACGCTGTGTTATTGAGCTCGCTGTTGCTGTGCTATACTATAGCTGTTTTGCAAACTGTGTTTATTGTGCGTAAGACTTGCATTTACGCTGTAAGAGATTGATTATTGCTGGATTGTATTTATCTGAATTTGTTACCCTATCAATTATCCTGTAAATATCTGTAACTAAATTTGTTTGTGCTGTCCTCAAATAAAGTCCATTCAATCCGAACCCGCTACGCTAAAAACGTAACAATATTTTCATGAACTTATTTATTTATATATTCTGAATCTTCGAATAAATAAATAGTTTGCTTTTCTTCTTTTACACTCACCAAATGTAATTATTGGCATTTAGTGTCTCTAGATGTTGCTTGTCTTACCGCCTACTCACTAGTTGAAGTGAATGTGGTGTATGATTTATAATTCAGGTAACATCCTCCGTAAACTAGTATGTTACTTGGCTACAAACCCTAACGTTAAGAGTTCGGTCTTATCGGCCCTGAATCACATATCAGAATTCAGAGGACTTGATGGAATAAGCTGTATAAACACAAAATAATACATCTACTGATAATAAAATTAAAAGTCTGTCAATGCATATAATATATAGGGCGGGGAACTTAAACAACAGTTACCAAATCTAAACCTTGTACATCTTTGAGGTGGGTATTTACATTTAGTTATGTCTTCTAAAACGGCTGCTTTACTACTTTTAGAAAAATATCTTGCCCATTGCACCTTATTTTAATGGCTAATTTTCAAAACAATAAATTGTGGTAATCAATTTATACCATTCGCATTTTTTTATTCAAAAAATTTTGTTTCCATCTACAATTTCATTAAAAAATAACAATTATTTATATATACTATGTTCTAGATGTCTCAATTATTTTTTTAATAATTATTTTCCATTTCGGTTACCCATATCTTACCGATTATGGACTACATTCTGAATTCTAGATTAAGTGAGATTCAAAGTCATAAAAAGTGAATTCCTTTGGATGAAAAGAGCGATTTTTTTAATAATTAAAAAATGCTTATAAAATTCATAAGGGTTCGAAAATTCGATTAAACTTTTTTTTCGAATTTTAAATGTCATATGGTTTAAAAAATTTAATTAGAAATAATTATTATTTAAAGTAATTATTTTTAATCAAATTTTATTAATTTATTAAAATTCATTATTATTTTTTAATTTTTTTAATTATTTTTTATAATTTTCTTTTCTTTATGAGTTTAAGAAAAATTTAACTTGCATTATTACATCTTTCTTTTAAATTGGATTTGATTTATTTTTTTAAAGAAGTAATTTTCTTCTTTTATTTATCAGTCACCAGCTGGGGTGCCTCAGAGCTGAATGTCTACATGCTCCGAGTGATAATATTCTTATATCATATTTTTCCGAACTTATTTATTGGATTTTCTCTTAATTTTGAGTCCGTAAACGTTCATCATATAATATTGTGCTTCAGGAAAGACCTATTCCCTGATTCTATATTATTTAAAGTATGAATTAAATATTAAAGAGAAAAACAGAAGATAATATAATATAAATCTTCTTAAAAAATCGATTTTTTCAAATGAAATTTTAAAAATAATACGGTTAGCTAATTTAAAGAATACAAAGCAACAAAAATATAAATAAAAATTTAATATCAAAATAATTTTTGAATGTGGAAGATATTTTTTTTTAAATTTCTATATGCAAAGAAAGGATGATAATCCTTAAGAAATTTAAACTCATATTTTAGAGATTTTTAAGGATTTAGATTTTTCAAATTTCTAGAAATGACCTCTTTGAGTATTCCCTGCCTATTTGTGTACATAGTATCTAAAAAAAACTTTGAGCTTGTGGTTAACGCTTTATGAGCCAGATTCATCATTGGATTTAAGCCGAAATAAGTGTCTTTAGATTGAAGTAGCTCCAACTAGGGCCAAAAATACGACTTAGCTACGCACTCAACACATTCTCTTCCACACTCCATTTTTACAGGGGGCCCATTCACACGCCTCACAGATAGAACACAGAAAAAACATCTCGAACCGAAAATCAAACCCGAAACCAGATAACGAGGAAGACGCGCTACCTCCGTGCCTGTATTTTGGCATTTATTGAAGTGACTGTTATTACTGTTATTAAAGGCATTAAAACCTATTTCAACAAAATAGATTTTGAAGACCGTTTCTTCTTTCACATATCATGTCTTATAAAATCTCTATTTTTTCAGTGATTATACTTATAAAAATAAAGAATATTCATTACATTATATCTGATTTCTTGAATTTTATTTTAATTATTATACATGCATGCCAATACAGGGTCAATTTTGTAAACAATGATAATCAAACATTGTTTCTTTACTTCTATGTTTCATAAGCCCTCTAAACTGTAATCTGTTAAGTTTCTTTTTCTTAAGGAATGTTCAATATAAATAAATTATAGAATGCCAGTTAATTTAAAGATTCGGGGAAAAAATCGCAAATTCGAGACATACAAGTGCAAGTTGAATTATATTTTTATTCATTTTAGTGGTTTCATTGAATGAGTCCGTATAGTATTGCAAACGATCCAAAAAACTTTGTCTCGCATTTATCGTTTCAAAAAATACATCATTTCCTATTTATTTCATTTCATATAATCACATGCTTAAAATGAAATTTTTCTAGGTTTTGTTAGCTGTAATTAATTTATTTTTTAAATCAGAGCTTTTGAAAATGGGATTATGCAAAATGCAGCGTGTTATTAAAAGCTGGTTTTTTTTAAATGCTCGTGCAGATAATAAAATTTAAAATGTTCTGCTACAGATTTTTGTTGTTCTCCTACGGATTCCCCAAATAGTATCATGTTCTGACTTGATAAAAACCCCGACTTACATATGTTCAGCGTATTATCATTCCATTCAAAAATGTACGTATAAGATGATGAGGTTTATTTTTTACCCAACATTAAGTGTCATTTTCTCAGAAACATTGAACACCAGAAACGACAATAATGAACCTTTGTTTAAAAGAAACAACAATAAAACATTGTTAGAAGCCACAACACTGAAACAATATTTAGAAGCCAAAACAATAAAACATTGTTCAGAAGCAACAGCAGGGAAATATTGTTTAAAAAAAAACAGCTATGGAATATTGTTTAGAAGCAACAACAATAGAATACTATTTAGAAGCATCAGCAATGAAACTTTATTTAAAAATAACGACAATGTAAATTGTCCAGAAACAACAATAATGAAACATTGTTTAAAAGAAACAACCGAATTAAAAACAATGAGCATTGTTCAACAATGTTGAGTAAGAGAGCGACAGATGAATTCTGCGTAAAATGATAGTCCTTCATCTGATAACAGTGTTTTTCTATGGAGGATAATAGCTTGAACAATCAATAATTCTATTCCTTGAGCATGGAGGACAATTTCTTGAACTTCCAAGAGGTACGTTATTTAAATTATACACTGCGTTATTTATAAGTTCTAGTCTTGTGAACAAACTAAACTGACTTCGTTTAAATTTCTTATGTGTCAACATTGTAAAAAAATGGCCAATATTTATTTTTTCCTCTTAATTTTTGATCAGCATTTAAAATATATTAAAATGGATATTCAAAAATATAGAATCGAAATTTTGCAGTGAAATGTGCAATACAATAAAAAAATAGTAGACTGAATTTCTGAATTGTATGGCAGTAATTATAAAGAACTGTAAGCTAAAACTTCTTTTCCGAAGGCGTAGAGCTTCATAGCCCTCTAAAAGCTATTAATATTTTAAAAGGAAATTAAAACAAGAAAAATTGATAAATTTAACATTCGCATAATTGAGGATATTTTAAGAATTAGAGAGAGTTCATAAATAACCAAAATTCATGTATTTCAAATCTTCTAAAGGATAAGTTCAAAAGTACAGCCGTTGCTACAAAGATGAGAAATATCATAATTCATGTCGGAACAAAGTAGTTTAAAAATAACAACACACGCGTCTAGACATAATTGTGGAAAAAATAATCGAAAGCATTTCTTTACTAAGAAGTTATTCGTTTATTCTTTATTTCATCACCATTCGTGCTGTTTTCTCGTTTTTTACTTTGTTTATTTTCCTTATTTATCCACAGTTGAAGAAGTCATTAATTGCATCTTCAATTTTAAACAATTCAGTGTTTAGTGACAAGATTCTACTCTATTTTTTGTCCTTTAAGCTTTCAGAAGCAGAAAAAATTAAATAATTTTGCGATGTCTTAGAAATCATATATATATATATATATATATATATATATATATATATATATATATAATTTGAATTTTAGATGAAGAGAAAAATGGCAACAAATAATTAAAATATATCTTTAGCTAAATTCAGGTTTTAAATTATTTCGAAGAAAAATAATGTTCTTTTTAAGTCTCTCTCTCTATGTATAGATATAGTTTTAATTTTGTAAAAATATCACTTCATTTAAGAAAAAATGACTACTTGTACTTTTGTATCCTTTTTTTGTAAACAAACATTAACATTAATCAGTTTTCCCAAAGATTTTTGTAACCCTGGATTCTAAAAACAATAATTTAAATACTTTTTCATTTGAGCATGTCTTTGATTACCATTTAATTATTTTTACATTCTATCCTTGATTACAGTGATAATCCAAATCCTTAATTTATAAGGTATATTTCCAGTTCTAAGACTTAAAAACTTTTCATTATGAAAAAACTCGAAATTTCGACATGGTTTTATGAACTCTAGCTTGCTTAATTTTTCATGGATATCTCAGCTTTAAACATATTCTCAATAAATAAGGGTAAATTAATAATGAAAAAAATGTTTCCCTTCCTTTCTAGAAGCTTAATGTGTGAATAATTGAAAATTTACTGAAACCAGCAAATTAATTTTAAATGTTGTTTATAAACTGTTAGCATTTTATTTTACAGCTGGTTATATTATTAATGGATGTAAAAAGTTTCCTTTAATTTGCATAAACCTTTTTTATATTCAGATTTTGAGGATATAATTACATATATATTATAATTCATATTATTTAATTCTCCCTATACTTTGACTGGGTGCAGGTTTAAGTATTAAAACTATACTGATGGAAAAAGGAAATTTAAATTTTTTGATTATTAAAGAAATTTAACAAAAAATTAAATATTTAAGCTGTAAATTATGATTAAATTTTTCTTATAATTTGCAGAAATACCTTTAAACATACATGTTTCTTAAGAAAAATAAACTATTTAAAATACAAAATGAATGTTCTGTTATTCAAAAATGTAAATAAACCAATGACTTCTTTGAAATGATTCTATAATATTTTATGATGTTAATTAATACAAAATTCTCCTATTTAATAAGAAAAAAAGTAATAACAATAATCTGTTTTCGTAATAAAGATCTACAAAGTTTTTATGACGTCCACATCTAATACCATTTTTCTCACTCAAAATATTTTTGAGTTATATTCACAGACAATTTATAAATTTGTTTTATGTTATCAGTTGGGTATGTATTTCCAAAAACATGCTTTTTAGAAATAAGCCGATCTGAAATGAAGAAGGTTTATTAAAATCTCGAGTTCGAATTTTTTTTGTCTATTAAAATATTTTCCCTTTGTATATATTTGTATGAGTAAATAAAAAATAATTAAAAGAAATCCAATATTTTAATTTAGAAATTAACTAAATGTGATATTGCTCATTAGATTTTAAGATTCAGAATTGAGATGACGTAAAATGTAAAGGATACTAATATGTAATATTTATCATGTAAGAATTTCTGCTGTATTGCAAAAGCTTACACTAAAAACAAGAAAAAATTTGTTCAACTTGTTTACATTAGCACTAGACATTAAATAAATCCAATTAAGGTACAACGTAAAATATCAACTATTTTTTCATTCTTATAGAAAATTGCGCGAACCGAAAAGTTTTTAAATTTGAATCGAGTATATTTTAAATAAACAACATCCAACTTCCAAAAACACAATCAAAATATTCGAAATTAATTCATAGCATATAATGCTTTAGTCTTCATGGTGAATACGGGTTTCGTTCTATTAATCTTTGGAGAAAATATTTACCAAACACACGATGAGTGAACATCAATATTTTACCTTCGCAGACAAACTTAAATCTATTAATTGGCATATTTGTTTACGAGTCAGTTTGTTGATTCCATCTGGAAAATAGTCTTTCGCTGTAAACAAGAATCCCGCATAGAATTAGTTTACCAGTGGAGTGGAAGTCTTTAGTTTTTCATATTCGAAATAATACAGAAATGTTTGATTTGAAATAGTTTAACCACAGAAACGGCGTAACTTTAGTCTTTGTTATACGAAATATAGAGAGAGTTTTCGAACTCGAGAATTCGACAAAACCTGGCGTTTTAAATGAAACCAGGCACTAAAGGAACATTTTTGTCCTTTCATCTACCCATCTGTCTGCTTGTCTGAGACAAAAGTAACTCAAAAACTCTTTGAGATAGATGTATGAAATTTAGTATATGGCCTTTACATCATTTTTGCTCATTTCTATTAAATTTCAGGATATTTTTTTTTGCAATTTTTGCACTCTTAACAGAGAATTTGTGTATATCAGGGTGTCCCAATATATTTTATTGCAATCACTATAAAACAATGAGACATATAAATAACATTTGGTACAGAGATTTCAAATCTAAATTAGAGATACCGACCAAATTTGGAACTAAATATGTCAAGGAGTTAATTTTCTATTGAATTTTACGTAAAAAAAAAAATTGTACTTACGTATTAGACCTTCTATCTTTATAGCCAAATTTGAAGTCTTCGTCAATGAGTCCACCATTATTTTAAAACATGATCAAACCTTATAGCCCACCTTTTTATTGGTTTCGTTGGCATCGACGGTTTATCGCCATCTAGTTACTAAAACGTTGGCGACCGTTGGCGTCGATTTTCTAATACGTGAGTACCTAAATAATTATTATTATTTAAACCTTGTGCATGGGTTTAAAATTGTTAAAACAACACATATCTAGTGTCTACTACAATTTGTAGTTTAAAAATGCTTTGTAGACTGAATTATGAAGAAGTTACCGTAAGACTATTAATTGAAACTAAACAAATGCAATTATACCGGCGAACCAGATCTTATCTAAATGAGGCTAGTAATGAAATAAATAAGATTTCTCCTTGATTAAACTTATTTTGAATCACTATAAAAGGGCAATAGGATTGCATGTTTTAAAGATAATCGTTAAATTTTATCAAACCTAGGCATTTGAATTGCACTTAATGCAACAATTAAAATCAGCATGACATCGGATAATAATAAAATCATCAATAACATCAGACAACGACTGAGCCTTAGAAAACATACCTGCATTAGATCTAGAGTCAGCACAACATTATCAACATTGCTACATTGTGTCTAATAGTAACAAGGGAAACAGCACAACAATATCAACACTTCTATATTGTGCCTAATAGTAATAATATAGACAGCACGACAGCATCATCAATACTATAATGTATCTATTGGTAATAATTTATCGAACTCAACAGCATCAACACTTCTATATTGTGTCTAATCGTAATAAAAGTGACAACGCAATACCATCATCACTGCTATATTGCTTCTAATAGTAATAATAGAGACAGTACAGCAACATCAACAATATTATATTGCGTCTAATAGTACTAATGGATTTAACACACATCATTAACAATGCTAACTTGTGTCTTATAGTAACAATGGATTCATCGCAACAGTATAAACACTTCTATGTTGTTTCTAGTCTAATAGTAAAAAGGAATACAACACAACAACAATACTATAATACGTCTAATAGTAAAATAAACAAAAATTCACTTATCTATTTCGGTTATGTCTTATAGGACCTCTGGTCGACTTCTACAAGAAAAAAACGCCAAGTAATGTTTTTGCAGATTAAAATAAATATTTTTCACGGAACGCAAAATTGAATCGGACACGCTGTATTTGCAAGCATTAAAGCATTATTCGTTTTGATGTAGCTGGGAAAAGAATATCAAGTTGCTAAATGTTGACTGCAGAAGAACGGTATGCAAATGTCTTTTGTAATGAATAAAAGGCATCGCCTCCAAACTTATACGAAAACTGAATTATAGGGAAGTATAAGGCAAAGCATTTCAGTTATAAGGAAAGAAATCAATGTTTAGCTTATTTATTAAGTCATAAAACAGACAAGTAAAGATTCGTACTTGTTTAAACTTAATAAAAATAAACAGGCATAGAATTGTGACAGATCCATTTACCCCATACATCATTGACCAGAAAAGAAACAATCACATCAAATTTTATTGAAATGACATTCTTTCTTATTTAGAGTCTCATACGAACTACAGCAGTGTGGCTAGAAAGAAATTATAATAAAGAAATTTATTTTTTCAGAAATATTTTCTAAATCATTTATATCTCTTTTTTTAAATATTTCATTATCTTTATAATCAAATCTTATTTGTATGTAATCTTATTTGTATTAAGTTATGCTCTAAAGGCATAACGATTTGAAATGAACGAAATTGGAATGTATTTAGTACTTTTCGTTTGACTGGCGCAAGCGAAAAATCGCCAAATAATGTAGAACTGTGCCAAATGAAATTTAGTGAAAAAAAGCCAAATAATGTAGAATTCTGTTGATTGTTTTGTCATTTGCTTCGCATGGCAACTGGCTCACGTTTGGTTTATAATCATTTGCCTACAGTTAAAGATAAAGAATCATATATTATGTTTCGGAATTTCAATTATATTAACTTCCTAAAGTCAACGGATTGACATTTAGAAGAGCGTGAAACCAATCAGGCATATCTGGGTTTCTATTGGCTCTATCACCAAAATTCTGGAAGATTCCAGCATTATACAATTTGTCACCAAAGTCATCGCCAAGTTTCTGGCCAACCCCTGAGATCACCGATTCAGCATCCAATAAGCATCCAGCACAGTTGATAGTAAAATGGTCTTTCCAGTGATTGAACAAACTGTGATGAGAAGCTACATTTAAAATTTGTAACACAGCTTCCCTTCTACTTCCAGTTTCGTTTTCGTTAAGGTTGATTCAAATAATCGATATCTTCAGATATAATTAACATAGAAACAAAATAAACACAGATTAGGAAACGTAAATAAGTGGTCTTTTGAAGGAAACAATTAAAAAAATGCGACTTTTAATCAAAAACTGTCTTGGCAACCTTAGACAGGTAAATTAAAATAAAACTTAAAGATGGAAATAATAAGAATGTTTTCAAAGATACAAAGACGCTTGTTTCTCTTCCAAATCATCTCGGCAAATTTCAAGTATTTCTCTTTTTAAGAAAATTGTTTCCAAACTTTTAAATAAGGTCTAGACGAGAAACTTAATTTCAATGTTTCTCTAATATAATCTCATCTCTACCATTTTCGTTTCCAAGAAATATTTACTGTATACTATATCCCACTAAAGCTCTTTAAACGATCATCTTATATCATAACAACGTTTGAGATAAACTTTTTACATCTTAAGGTCAAAAATACTTAGAAAATATTACAGCCACGATATCAAAATAAATAATAATTTCTAGGATCATTTAATTCCTTTCTTCCTAAGGTTTTTTTTTGAAAATTTACGGGTTAGTTTCCTATAAATTAAGTGCTGTTTATTCCGAATATATATGGTTAATAGATATTATGCTCAACAGCTTCATGAAATCAGTTAAAGGTGTTTTTTTACATTTTAAATGATGTATCATTTTTAGGAATAAAACACAAAGTGTTTCTAAAATGAAATAAAGAAATAAACCAACACAATATAAACCATATTTAAAAAAAATTGGAAAATTTGATTAGCCGAAAGTTAGTTGAAAAACCACGAAATTATTCAAGAACTGACTAAGTATTTTCATTAACATTTTCTGTATTTTTAAAGATATACATTAATTTATACAATTAACACTATTTTATAATTAAGTATTAAGAATATTCAAATTTCCATCCATATAAGATATTCGGTGTTGAATTATATATGTTAGATTTCCGTTTAGAAATAAAAAAGCAATACAGTGTACAAAATTAATAATACTGCAAAATTCTGGTTAAAATAATCTATTATGTAGTGATACTCATTTTATGAGCTTCATCTTCATTCAAAAGAAAACTTAATAATATAAATTTAATTTAACCGTTTTCTTTCATGCTATAATTTTTCCTTATTATCTTAAAAATAAAAATAAATTGTTATTCTATATTTATTTTCAAAAATAACATTTTCACTGTTTTTAATGAATTTAAGAATTTCGAATACATGATGTTTTTATATTTAATATATTAATGTTTTTAAAGGAAAATATATTTATAATCTGACATGAAAAATAAATATTAACCAATTAAAGTCTAAAGCAAAGAATTTGTTCTTAGTTATTTACACATGAATTGTCGAAAAACAGATAAAAATTAAGACTGAACTCTTAGCAATATTACGCTTTTCCTGAGGCTATTGCTTATTTATGCGTTTACTTTATAAGATGCGAATTTCTGGATTTCAAAAAAAGTCTTTTCTAGAATGAATGACTTGAGACGTTTCAAATAGAGTATTTTATCTACTGGTGTTTATCGCATTATGCACAGGTGGATATTTCTTTTCTGTGTGTGTAAAGGATAGGAAGACAGTAATTTTAGATCAAAATAACATTTCTAATTAACATATGTTTAGAATCCCACCTTTATTTTTATTGATTTTTTTATAAAGTTTTAATGATTTAAAGTGAATGAGTTCTTAAATTTGAATTTTTAACTTCTAATAACATTTAAGATTACAGATTTTAAGTTTAATTTTTTTATCACTGTTTCAGTTTAATAAACTTTACTTATAAATTTATCTAAAGATTTGTCTCATTAATGGATACCGTACGATATTTAATTTACTTATTTTAATTGTTCTTTGATTTACAAATTTGAGATTTAGATGTATTATTTTTTAACTTATAGCAAGTAAAAACAGAAGTTGTTGAGGATTGTTTGAACGTGCGGGGATTTAGAAAAAACGTAAATCATGCAGCAATTAGCTTCAAATCATATCGAAATAAAAACAAAACAAAACATTAAATAAATAAGACACAGCTCTCCC
Organism: Argiope argentata; assembly: GCA_026289955.1. Taxonomy (NCBI): domain Eukaryota; kingdom Metazoa; phylum Arthropoda; class Arachnida; order Araneae; family Araneidae; genus Argiope; species Argiope argentata. Next base: position 94,768 of record JAOUZG010017997.1, on the reverse strand, counting down.
AGATGAATAATAGTGCACATGAATGTTAACAAGGAAATCAAATCTTCTTATATTATATCATCGTATTAAACACAATATTGTAGGTTTAATATGTAGCAGCTTCAAGATAATCATTTCCTTTCAAATGGGCAGATCCATGCAATATGTTTCTTTGTGTTTAAATTCCCTATTATTATTTAAGATGCAACACAGGTTTAATAAGTTTAATGCTTAGATATTCAGACGATTGCAAGACCAAAGATAGAAAAAGTCTGTTACTCAAAAAAGGGAATGAACTGAAAAGATATTAATTAGGGTTGTCACAAACGGAATGGCTTGTTATTAACAAATCACATTGTTTAAACTTATCATGTGAGAATATGATGTTGCATTGGTTTGAGATTTTTGAAGTTTTAAAATACGTAGGCAACAAATTGGCAATTTATCTCTTTTGTGGCATCTATGTTTTTTATTGGGGTAATAAAAATAATGCCGAAGGTTATCAGAATTTGCGCTTTATCGCTTAAAAGTCATTTAAAAATAAAAATTTTATTCGTAATTCAAAAGTATAAGTCAATAGCTACGTTGTTATAAATTTTTGTTGTGATTTAAATGTTTTTATCGTTTGAGAACATGATGTTGTATTTGTTTGATGCTTTTTAAGCCACAAAATGAACGTGCAGAAATTTGGAGATTCATAGCTTTTGGGGCATACATTTTCTGCTTTTAAGTTTAATAGAAAACGGTAAAGATGGTTGTCACATTCGGCGAATTATCACCAACAATGTTACAACTTGGCACGAATGTCCGCCATGTAGCAGATTCTTGATATATAGACATATGCGTATTCATTACCGTATACATGCGTAGACATGTGTATTATTATGATTGTTTCAAATTTGTTTGAATTGGTTCATACCTTAAATTAATGAACACAAGCAACGCTTTAAAAATAATAATGCTCTCAAATGATAATATGAAATTTTGATTGCTAGTTTTGAGGCTATTAGCTTCTATATTTGGATTTAGGCTCATTGGAGATGAGTTGTTCCCCCCCCCCCAAAAAAAAAATTCATGTCATTCGATACTAAATTGTCAAAATACAGGAAATGAAATTATGGAATCTTCAGAGTAATATGACTCATGTTACGAATTGAGATTAATTCAGAAAAATTAAATAAATCTTTCCGAAAAGGGTTCCATAAACAAAACAGACGAATGGAGATTTTTCTTCAGAAAACAAGATATTCAGCGTTCAGCTTAGGAGGTTTTAGTGAAGCAAACTACGTTAAGTTGTGTTTAATCTTTTTTGATCCGTAAAGTATCTCGCATTTTTTCCCTTATTTTTCGTCTAATCTTTCCGCCAATAAACCTAAGCTGATAAGAGGATTATTTTATTAGTCTGTTATAGTTTCAAGGATTCTATACGGAATTTATCGTTTCAGCATTAGATAATCTATAATTACGGGCTTATTATACGGGCTGCTTATATTTAGTAATTTTCAAATTTTAAATTACTAGATATTTTTTACCTAAATTTGGACTATTCAGAACAAATTTTTAAGATTATAATCCATTAGTTAATTTATATGTAATTAGAGTGTAGGGTTTTCATATTTATCGAATTAAGAAGTTTCGATAACTTGCAAATTGATTTTATATTTAATAAGCAAATGATTAAATAGTTTTATAAATATTTTTATAAGAATAAGAATTTTAAAAACTGTTATCTCCAAATAGAGTGAATAATAAATTCCTATCTTCTTCAAATTTGTATTATCCATAAAACTCAATTGACTGAAAAAAGAATACGCTGCAATTTTAATAAGAAAATAAAAAACGCATCTTTTAATTGTAATTAGAAACATTTAATAGAATATGTGAGTCAAATGACAGAACCAAAATCTAGAGAATTTACATTTTCTCTCGGTTGTCAATAAATATTGGGAAATGAATAAATATATTTTGCATTAATTTTGATTGAAGATTTGGCTCATACAAGATTATTGAATATACTTAATTTAATGAATGATTATTTAATGTAAATTGCTTACTAATTATTGGCATAGAAGCAAAAAAAAAGAATTTTTAATAGAATAAATGCAATATATGTTGGTCCTTTGGAGGTTTTCTGAAGTCATGAGATCATTATTTGGAATTAGTTTGTCTGTTCAAATATAATTTATTATATCAGAAAGATCATCATGTATATGTTCGTGAAGCTGTTGTTATCATGTGAGAATATGATGCTATTTTTGTTTGAAGTTTTTGAGTCTCAAAATGCGTAGGCAAGAAATTGACGATTTATCGCATTTGAGGCAACAATTTTTTTGCCCTTTAGGCTTATTTGAAAATAATGCAGAAGGTTGCAACATTTGACGATTTGTTGCCAACTAAAGTTACAACTTAATTTCCAAATTATTTATTTTCTGAATTCTTACTAATTCCCTTAATTAATTTAAGTCGCTAATTTGTTTCAACCGTTAAGAAACAATCACGAGACTATCAGATTATGCATGCGTTGTTATTTAGAAAAACGATGTTGTATTTCATCTCAAAATTGGCCGAGCTCCAAAATTTTGTTGGCCAGCTAAAAAAATTGAAAATGAATTTTATATATATATATATATATATATATATATATATATATATATATATAT
>JAOUZG010017997.1:0-92119 GCA_026289955.1 Argiope argentata | reverse complement strand
TATATATATATATATATATATATATATATATATATATATATATATATTGAGAGAGGGTGAGAATAGAGAACTATAGAGAAGTCTCGTTCTTCTTTCAAACCAGTTTAAACTGGTAAATATCTTAAATTAGCCAAAAAAAATTAACTATTAAAAAATATAATTTTTTAATTATTAGTTCTTACATGATAACTTAAAAATTGCGATCATAGATTTTAATTTTCCTTTACTTCCCTTCTTTGTCTGCCAAATTAACAATTAATCAATTATTTTCCTTCTGGAATTAAAATAAATTAATGTTCAGACATATTTTAGAACATAGCTAACTTCATTGAGATGTTGGATCATTAGAAGACAGAAAAGTGACTAACATCTATATTCCACAAGCGCTATCTATTAGTCAAAAGAGAAACTATTCAAGAAAGAATTGTTGCAAAATTGTTCGTCGCAGCTGTTTCAGAGAAGATATGTACAGTAGTGAGAGTACTCATCTATATTAGTTAATAGTCTCTTAATAACTCTTAAAAACAAACATATGCCATTTCTATAAAATACGTTTTATAATTGTATCTTAAATATAAACCGGGACATCTATTTAATGGCATATTAAAAAGCTTTCTAATAGATATGAGAGAAACAAAGGGACTATAAAATTTTCTTTTCATTCTTTTGCAGATAGAAATAATAAAATATCTGATTTATTTTTATCAAAATATCGTTTTACAGTTTGCAAACTTTAAAGGAATGCATAAAATTGGTAAGGAATGTCAGAAATCCTTATATTTTAATCAATTTTCGGGCTTTAAAAGGCTGATTACTTTTCTTGAAGAATACATATGTTGAAAGTAAAAGGAATTGTAGATTTGTGTCAGGACTAAACATTCAGTTTTATTTTGATTCTTTTAGGCGAAACCACATGTCTTTCTAATTCGAAAGCAGTTAAATATTGCTATTAGCGTCTCAAATTTTAAATAATATTTTTATGCATTATGTATTTTGAAATTTTAATACAGGATGTACGAAACAAAATAATGGATGTACAAAATTTTATGTTTCTAATTATACAAATTGAAAAGCATAAATGACATCCATATACTAACCAATTATTATTGAATAATAATGTGATTAATATTGTCGTTAAATTTATTCTTTGATAAATATTATAACTGTTTTTATAGTTATAAGTAATAATTAAATTTCAAATGTAAACTCCAGATTAGAGAAGGATATTTCAAAATTGAGTAGTCTTTTTTTTTAAGTAATAGACAATTTCTAATTTTGGTTTCGTATTTCTGTTTTTCATTAACTGACAAAATAGATAAAGCCAAATTCTCAATATCTGCTTCGAAACTTTGTATTTAATACCAACAGCATCGGCTCTTCTTTTGATTTTGATTTCAAATCATGTAATGATATAAATTCATCACTCTTTTTTGTTTCATTCATCACTTTTCTATGTTTCTTCAAATTATGTGGCTGTTTAAAGAACTTAGCAGATATAATAGTTTTATCGGATAAATTAAAAGAAAACTTTATATTTTTATTTATATTTTTTAACTAAATTTGTAAATAAAAACTCTTTACCTCAGTGGTTTACTCTGTGATTTACTTTTATTTTTTTATACCTGGAAGGTATAAAAAAATAAAAGGAAATCACATAATTCACATAGTGCACATATTTCGTATAGTGTGTAGTATATTTTAATTTATAGTTTCAAGTACATTTTTTAAACTGCTCATACTATTGAAATTGAATATTAATAACTCTTAATTATATTAATTTAAATTCTTTTTATTACGATTGCGATAAGTGAAGATATCTAAATGAAAGTTCTCTAAATAAATCAACTGATGAATAGTTTTCCATTATTTATTTTTAAGCAGACTTGTTAAAATGATTCAAAATTTCAACGAAAAAGTTTTGAAGCAATGTTGACGATAAGCTTCGTATTTTAAGTAGTTAAATATTTAAATAAATTCAGTACCCTATTTTCCTCTGTGAGTCATGCATTAAATTTTATTTCGAAATTTCACTAAGAAATATATATTCTCATTTAAATACTTTTTATTTGATAGTTCAAGCGTTTAGATTCTTTTTGAAAATTATCTGAAACTTTTCAAAAAATAGAAAAAGTAGCATTTATAGTTAAGTTTCATCGTGCGTAAAGGCTTTGCACATATTTAAATTTTGAAAAATGAAGCTGTGACTGAAATGTATACACATTACAAATTCTTAAAATTTTATAATCTAGATGATGGCAGTAATTAGAGTTTCTAAATGCATTAAATAGAGACTATGGATTATGAAATCACATAATTAATTGAAGCGAGAAATTGAGTTGGGGTATTATGTTTAGTTTTTGATTTTGGAGTAATTATTTGCTATATATCAGCGTTGAAAATGCGGGTTTCATGTCATTCTATTTGAAGTTACATTTGTTCGTCCTACTGTGTTTCATTCTGGAATTTAAACTTCTAGTTGTAGCACTCAACTCTTTATTATGTTAAAGAGACTTCTCGATGGATTTTTGATTTTCATGTGAAATAAAACTCTTCAAAAAATATTAGAGAGAAGTTTTCTTTTATTTATTGCGATATCGGTAAATCAGAAAACGAAATTTTTTTTCAAAAAAATATTAGCTACATAAAAATAATTCTATTTTTAATTTAATTGCAGTTTATTTATGTTTAAAACAAAATTTTAATTAAATATTTGTAAAACTCTCTTTGTAACGTTTATAGAATGAAGTATAACTTTTGAAATTTAATTTTGCACACAATAAATTCATTTTCCTAGAATCACGTTTGATTTTCCCGTATGCGAAGTATTAAGAAAACATTGGAATTCCAAAATATTCGAATTCTATATTCTTATGACAAATCTCCATGTATTGTCGGCAAGAATTTAATTTTCTGGCGACAGACGTTCTATTTTATTTCAATATTTACTGAAAGTTCATTAGAACAAATGTTAAATATAGAACGAAAACTTACTTATCGATATATGTGTTTATTCTGTGCAATTTTCTCTTAAATATTGAGAGTTAAAGCTTAAGGATTATTTAAATACTGAGTTCAAAGACGTGGTTTTTTTTAAATCTAAGTAATCTTTATACTATTCATACTGCTTGACATTTCTTAATGAAATGTGAAACATAAAGGTACTCTTGCAACATCATGTTCCAGTACCAGTACCCAGTACTCGTACATCATTAGGACTTTAAAAATAGAAAGATCTAATAGATTTTTTTTGTATTTGTAATATCTAACACAAGTGTAGCTCTACAATACCATTTATATAAACGATGTACAGGATTTTTGGCAATAATAGTATAAAATATTTTCGGTAACCTACTTGTGTAATATACATGTATCTTGTGATATGAATGCGCATTAAAATTCCTCTAGAGAATGCTTCTTCTGCTGAATAAGTAAATGATAATTTTTTATGTTTTAGACGACGTTTTGAAAGCATAAGAAAAACATTCCATCACCCAGAAATTTGAGAAATTCAGAATCTTTATATTCTTTTTCTTCGTATTAATTTTAAGCATTTACAAAACTGAAACTTATGACAGTTCCTAGATTATTCCATTTTGTATGAAATCTTTAATGCATAAACAAGGAATACAAGTGTGAATTATGCATTAGATTACTTTAATATAAAATTTGAATAATTCGCTTTATAAGGTAATATTTCTAAGGATTTCCATCAAAGAAGGTCTTTATTATGTTGCTTTTGAATAATTTTCTAAAAAAAATATATTGGAATATAAACAATGTAGTTTTAAGATTTAAAAAATTAAGATTTTTTTTGTTTGCTATAAATAGACAAACTGCAGTCTCATCTTCATATGAATATTTAGATATTTTATTTATAAATTTAGTAAAAGCTGGAGTGGATCCTATTTCTGAACGATTTTCTCAGAATATAGGATTTATTATTCATGATATTTACTGACATTTGAAATGTTGTTCGCCGCTGAACTTGATGATGTGTCAGTTATTTTTGCATGTTTTTATGTCAATGCATTTTTAGAGTATCAGAATTTATATTAAAAAAGTATGATTTTATGAATTCGAAAGTTGCTTGATATCTTAAGCATTCTTTTTTTAGATAAAATGCTAGAATACGATAATCTAGTTGTTAAACCACAGGTACTTGTCTGTTATTTTCCTGATTTAATTCTGAAATATGATGAATGTTTCGTTGTTAAATCCCAGTTAGCCGTCTATTACTTGTAATGATACTATTTTGAGAATGTAGTGAATTAAATGTAAATTTCAGAATCTCCTTTGTTAATTGTTTTGGTCCTACTCTGAAACGGGATGCCTAATGATTCTGGACTTCTGAAAAGAAGAAGTGTGGATTGCATTACAATTTTACGGTGAATATGTTTCCATGGACCTCCATACATCTTATATCCTAGCCATTCATTCCGTGCTACTTAAATGGCGTTTAATAACATTAATTGTATTCTTTAATCACAAAGTTCTCCACCATGCACACCCTTTTACTATCAATCACCTATTTTTTTTCCTTCTTTTCAACCCACTACACTACTTCACTCTTCTATCTTCAAAACTTGAATTTCTTTCCAATCTCTATCCTAATGACATTGAAGAAAGCATACATTCGAGCGAAAAAAAAACAGAACGTGTTGGATAATAACCTTTCGTTCCATGCACTGACAACTCTGACCGGTTGAAAACTTGACTATAGTTTTTATCACGGACCAATCGTGTATGTTGTGGTTACGAATGATCCTTATTTAGTTGAGTTTAATTATATAAACGTCCCGTTTTAAGGCAATACAAAGGCTATTTTAGGACGAACCTCGTAGTTTTCACACATTGTAAAATCACTCCCTCACCAAACTTCTACACCTTACCTGCAGGAGAACACTTGGTCTCGATGGACTTAGTGTGTACCAGACCCACCTACACGAGGTTTCTTTGGTGGTGTAAGTCATAGACAGACTCTCAGACCTTCCAAGAAAGCACACGGATTAATCATAAAACTGAATGACCGGACGGCCGCAACAACAACACTAACGAGAGCTGTTATTGATTCCTAATGTCTATCACCAGTCACGGTACAATCCTTCCCATAGGAAGTACTCCCTCGCTTGAGATCCTCCCGTCATCGATGGGAGGAGTCCAACTTCCACCTATTAGTGTACCCACCAAGGATGGCGAAATCCAACCACCATACCACAAGCATCTCATCCTCAATTACGAGGTGCCTCCCTGGGGGAATCTTCACTTGTGTATCGAGCATGAAACCTACCTATTCCGAAGCCGGAACTTTACCACTAAGCAAAAGCTGACTATAAATTTGGCTTGATTATTTCGAGAGCAAAAAGCTGTTTCATGTCTTCTTGTCATCAAAGGCATTTAAGTCATGAAAGGCATAGTAAAAAGTCGAAATAGACCAAATAATCTAACATTTATAACCATTTTATAAACCCTAAAGTGATATATTTAGTTATGTTGACTTAGCCCAGTTGGAGTCTCTTTAAAAGAAGTCAAGAGGTTAAAACGAATCGATTTGAAAAGATTAACATTCAAAATGTAATGCTTATTCGATTTTTTAAAACAAGTCTCGGCTTTTAAGAACTTAAATTGATACTAATACTTAGAAAGCTTTCTAAATTATAATCTTTTTTTAAACGCGTTGTTGCAAAGAGTAGAATAGAAACATGGCACTTCCTGCAAAGTGACTTTTTTTTCATTCAAAAGGTAACTGGATTTCCTTTCCTTTCTTTTAAAGATTTAATTGTTTTAAAAATCTCAGCAGAAGCAAAATTGAATAAAGGCGCAATGTAGAATTTTTACAGCTTTTTACACTTTTATCTTCCCCCTTTTATTCATGAAGTTATGGAAGTCGCAAATATCTTTTTTGATTTAAAATCGCCCTTTGTTTCTGTAGCTAGAGGAAGTTTACGAAAGAAGTATAAAATCGGCCGAAAAAAAATGAATATTGATGGAAAAATATTTTTTAATCTGCACTTTATTTCAAAGACGTTTGTATTCTATGGCTTTCCTGTGCTATTGCTTTCAACTTTAAAATAAGGATTCAGTAAAACCTCAAAAATTAAACATAATTTTAGTGGCAAGTATATTTATCAACAACATATGCTGATTTTGAGCGTTTTCATTTCAAGAAAAAAATCTTAATTTTGATTCATTAAAGTACTGAAAATTCATTACGGTGTTATTACAGATGGCTGTCATATTTTTAAAAACCTATTAGATGAGAAGAAATAGATTCGAAAGGAGGTCTTATTTTCTAAATTGTAAGAAATTTTCTTTAATTGAGGTAATCTAGAGGAAAAATATTTTTAAACTCATTTTCAATGTAACCCAAATCCCAGATTCTAGTTCAGCTATATTACCTTTTGTTTTTTAAAGGAACACTAGGTTATTTTGGGAAGGACTCGTAATTTTGAGCCACGGTGAGATACCGATGACATCTGAGCTGGCACCTTCTCTCCAAACTTTCACATCAGAGAGAGGAATTAGGCCCTGAGTCGATTTAAAAGAGCAAGATCCACTTACATGACGGTTCTTTGGTGGAATCAGTTCTTTAACCTGAAACCTCTAGGTTTCAACTATCAGGTTCAAAAAAAAATTCAACCATCTGATCAGAGGCAAATATAATGAACTTTGGACTGATTGAGACGATCTTTCATGTAAATAATTAGCATCATTAAAAATAAATAATATTCATAAAATTTGAATGGTTTCTGAGTGGATTTCTATTTAAAAAAAACGCGGATTTAACGGGAAAAATGGTTACCTCTTGATGACAAGATGGGAGGATCTCCAATATTTGAGAATATCGTTAATAACTCTATTTCGACTCTAATTCCTATACTTTTTCTAAAACAATCGATTCTTTGTGACGGGAGTTAACATGAACCAGCTCATCGCTCTCAAAATAAACAATGAGGAGTATGAAAATGATTTGTCGAGATATGAGAGTGAGTATTTGAGGTGGTCATGTTGAGAGAGAAAGTAATGGAGTGAATTCTGGCTAAAGAGTGTCGTTCTCCAACAAGCTATGTTTAAGCAAGTGTTACTGAAACTACTAATTATTAATTTCAAGCTTGTGAGAACTTTATTTTTGTAAACATTCTTCTGCATAAGCTTTTTTATCTATGTTTTTCTATTGTATGTTCTGGTTTATAACGCTTCAATGAAATCAATATGTAGAAAATCTTTTTCTCTGAACTTCATATAATATAAATACAAACTTTGTGTTGAAACATCTTACAATAATATTTTCTGACTGCGTATAACAAATAAAATAATTTGCACTATTGCGTCCTCAGAAATATTTGTAAAACTCTACATCTAAAATTTCAAATACCAACTAAAAATGAAACTTATTTAATGTATGATAAAATGGAAGATTTGAAGTATTCATATTTAAAACTTGTATTATTCGATAAGAAATACTTTTATAAATATATTTTATCCAATTCTTAAATAAGATTTTGATAATAATCCCAGATTAGGACAGAGTTTTATAATAATACACAATTTAGTATATTTGAAATGATAGCAAATATTGTTGTTCGTTGTAAATAAAATAAATTTTAAAATATTTCATATTACCCCAAACTATCATGTTTTGAATTTTACTTTTTTAAATACATATATATATTAGCTACTCTAACACTAAAATGTATTGTACAAAGATCACATAAGTTCTAATTTGCCATTAAGGCAAAAATATTAAAATACCAAATTTAAAATTAACAAAAAAGTGAGATGAAACACAATTTTTTGAAGAATTACTCAGTAACTTTCTGATAAAAGAAATGAAGAAGAATACTGTGTTACGTGGAGAATAATAAATTTATTCCCCTTTACCCTATCACGTACTCAAACTTTCTCACTTCACTTATTTCAATTGCCTTTTTACCCCATTGGAAAAAACAATGGGTTAAATGCTCAATTCTTTAGGATCCATGTCTTACTTGTGTCTAATACAAAAAATCACTTTTTAAAAGTTTATACTATTATATTATTTATTAGACTAATTATTCTATTTATAAAATTACTAATATTTTAGTTATTTATTAAAATAACTTATGTTAATTACTGTTTGTTATGCTATATCATTAAACGTTTTAATTGAAATAATAGATTTTAAAATTCTAAAAACCTATGCCCTGTTTCCATTATTATATGATTTATGCTATTTAAAAACTTGAAATTATTTTAATTATTTATTAAAGGCCGTAGGTTTGCATTTAAAGACTGAAAAATGCATTAAAAACAAAAAAAGGGCTGAATCATAAAAAATATTCTTTTTAACAAATTAGGTAAGGATTAAAGATTCCAATAAACTTTAAGTTACTACAAATACATTGGTATATGCCTCCAATGATATATGCATAGTGATGTGTGGCCTAGAAAATTCAATTTTGTGTTGCCAGTGCCAGTTCGATCGTTTCTGGTAAAGAAAATAAAGTACAACTGACTACAGCAGAGAAAAACAAAGAAAAAGTAACTAACTTTTGATGTAAAATTTTTGGTAGGAAATTTCTCACGCTTTTCTTATTCACTCTTTATTTATCCCGTTATATTTGAGGCTAAGTGTACAACCAATGACTAAGCCTTTCACATAATAAATACCACAATAAGATAAGTATAAAAGATTTTAAAAATTAAATAAATAAATGGTGTTTTGATAAATATTATGAAAACTATTTGATCCATTTTGGTTTTGAAAGGTAATATTGAAAGCATCCAATATTCTTTCTCTACGAACTTAGTCTCAGAGAGGGGATAGTATATTTACAGATACGTTTAATGGTCAATGACCTTTGATGCAAACTTGGTCACCAATTGGTCAATAAAGAAAGATGCCGAAATATACAAAACTCATGACTACATCTCAAATTAAAAATTGAGATCAACAATTATATTTATCATTTCTGAGGAAACAATATAAAAAGGAATATTCGCACAATCATCGATAGTCTCTTTAGTGTATTGATTGCAATGCGCTTTTCATTTGTTTTGCCATAAGAAGTATAATTTAAACATCAGTTTACTATGTACCAACTAACTGTTGGCATCTACAAATGTTATTTTTTGAAAATATCTTTTCAGTGTTTTTGTCACCACAGATTGTTTTCTAGGAATGTTCTACAACTTCTGTCATTCAGCATATTGCATTTCTATAAGTCTATACCCACAGGTCGGTTTCCATAATAGTAGGCTTTCTGTTTCAGAGTGATAAATTTGTCCTCTTCTAAATCTTAACATCTGAATTGAAAACTCATAATAAAATTTTAAGACTTTAATAAAAAAAAGAAGCAACAGTATTTTTAAAAGGCTTTTCTATAAAACTGAAAATTTATCAACTATTATAAATACTAATATACATTGTCATCTAATAATATCACTAGAGTAAAATTTCCAGGTTTTTTTTCATAACATAAATTATAGTGTTTCTTCTGTAATCATACTCCTTTTAAATTGTGTAAAAAGGAAGCAAAGTATCCCATAATAGAACAGATACTACAAAAGGGAGCATCCTCTTCCAAATAATTAAAGCGTAAGATTAATAAGGTTATACTTCGTTGCACAAATAAAAATAGAATGCATACAAAGGACAGAGGAATAAAGTTTCTAGTTTTCAAACACATTACGTAAGGATAAATCCTCAATGCTTCCTTTCTGATTTATTCTCATTCTCGGCATAGATTATCAATAGAGGAAATTTTAAAACATGCTTTTCAAAAAAATTCAGTTTAAAAAAAATCAGTCATTTTTATATACTATTAAAAGTACCGCTAAATAAACACAAAGTCTCTGGACTAGAATATTTTTACATAAGTCCAATTTTAGCATAACGAGATTTAGCTCATCGTTTCGAACCATGATAATATCACAAAAATGACAAATAAACCAGGTTATTCCCTTTTCTCAACCCCGGGGGAGGCACCTCGTAATTGTCAATGAGAAGCTTCCGGCATGGTGGTTGGATCTCGCCACCCTGGAGGGTACATTAATAGGTGAGGTGGGCTTATCCCATCGATGTCAGGACATACTTCCTACGCGAAATGATGTACCTTGGCCGGTGATGACTCTTAAGACTCACCACAGTTCCTACCTGTGTTGTCATTCAGTCCTTGTGGTTTAAATCGGCGTGTCTTCGTGGCAGGTTGTAGAGTCTGGTATGACTTTTCCCTTTGCTAAATCCATCATATATTGACTCCTTTTATTACTTAAAATGTATGAAAGTTGGAATGAAAGATCTTTGAAATTGAAAATACTGCAGTTTCAAAAAATCTGTAGATTTAAGATCAATTATTATGAAGCATTAAAAATTTAAAATAAATCATAAACCAAACCTACAGAGTACCATAATTTATTCATATAGCTCTTTATTGGAATTTTTTTCAACAATTGCTCACATTTATCAATTAATTGATTGGACGTTTAAAATATTACTCTTTGCAATTTTAATGAGTAATTCGTGAATAATATGAATGCATGGAATTAACTATGAAAACGAGTTTTTTTTTTCTAGAACTCCATTACCAACTTATTATACCATCTTCTAATGCGTATGTTGAACGCCAATGCTGCAATGTATTTGTCTTTGTTTGCTATTCTAAAAGTCGTATTGAAATTAATCTAGAAAGATTAAATTTGAGATCTGTTTTAGTTTGACGTAAGCATGGATTTTCTTTTAAAACAATAAAAATCAAACGCAAATCTTCTAAGAATTAGAAGAAATAAATTAAAACATAAGTTTGAAAAAAATTAGGATTAAAAAAGAAAAGGTTCAGGTTATATTCACTTGAACAATAAAAAAAATTATTAACCTTCTTAAAAAGACTTGGATATTTTATCCTATTTCAGATTTTAACTAAGTAAGATACAAAACGAGTTGTTACCAAGTTATTTGTAATTAGCAAACGTGATTCAATACTATAAGTAAGTTTATAATTTTTATACTAATTGTAAATCATATTAATCAAATTCAAAGAAAACTTTGCTGTTTCATGACCATTTAAATTTTATTATCAAAATAAGAGAAAATTAATAAATGTAATATAAATTTCAAGTTAATTGTCTGCAATTAAACACTGAATTTTCTTCTTCAGATGTTGCTCAAGGAAATAAATGAAAAGAATTGGAACCAGGGTATTTGATCTTTTGAATAAAACTATCCTACATTAATTGCCGTTTTAGATGAAATCGGAGATGTTTTTTCCCAATCTTTTTACTTACAATTATTACAAACAGAATTTATAAAAAATTATGAAATGAAATAATTTACCAAAAGTATTGATTTTAATCAAGAAGAAGTTGAATATTAACCATTTTTTTATGTTTACTTTTATTAATGTACTGAACGATTAATTTTTTTAACTATACACATTTTGATCTTGAAATCAGTAGTTTCATAAACTGCCTACTGTCACTGACTTGGAATAGAAATTTAATTAAACTTATTATATTTATAAATTTTGAAATTATTAAAGTAGCTTATTGTTGGCAAAAATATAAATTAGTGCTGATGACAATGATGATTTAAAATTGTATTTTAAAACTACACAAATTATCTTTCTCCGAGAAAAAAAAACAATAAGAACACTTCAGAATAACAGTGAATTGACACCTCGAACACATATGGAAATTGCATTTATAAATTCCATAATGCTTTCATGGAAAATATTAAGACCCTGGTCTGTGGGACTTAGGAAATTTAGCTAATATCAAGGACCAATAATATTAAATTGATTAATAAACTAAAAGTTATGTTCAATTATTCTACTAACATGGTATTTTATGCTTCATTTTTAATACATATCTTGTCCATGTTATTTATTCATTTTTGATTTGCTAATTTATCGCCAGCTCGTATACTTACATTGCTTGTTATTTTAATATTAATAAAATATTGCATGGATTAATTGATTTTTGTAGGTGTGATATATAGTTTAGTTTCATTTGGAAGAAATAACTTATTGTTTTTTTAACAAAATGTATAAAATTTGTCAAACAAATCAAAACAAATCAACAAATAAGTTATTATGAAAGTGCATTTAATTATTTTAGAAAAACTCTTTCATGAAATGTTTGATCTATGGATAAAATAAATAAATAAGTAAACTGATGAATTAAAAAAATACTTGTATCTCATAAAAGTCAGAGCCCAATCCCATTTAAACAGAACCCCCCCCCCCAAGCATCAGCAAAACGTTTTAACAAAACATTTTGTCTCTTCTAATTGCACGGTATTCTTTTCCGTTCAACAATTTCCAGCTCGAATCCCCAAATGATTAAATGGATACATCAATAAGATTAAAAGACTGTTTTTCACAATGAATAAAGTCATGAAATTCTTTAAAAGTATTGTTCCTTTCCTTTTTGAAATGAATCGTAAGAATTTAAAAAGTAATGCCAATTATTGTAATTAAACAAAACGCTAAAAAAAAAATCACTTCAAAAGTTTTTCCTTTGAATGAACCATTTATTTTAAGATACGTTTTGTTCAATTAAAAAGTATTCTGGCTTTCGCTTAAGGTATTTATTCTTTCTATTGTTGAAAGGAGAAATATTTACATGATAATAAGCTTTTAAGGTAATTTGTGTAAATTAATTAGATTTATCTAGATGACACAAATTTTTAAAACATTAAGAGTTTAACAATTGATTTTTCAATATATATATATATATATATATAGGAAAAAAATTGTAAAATAATATTTCTTAATTGACTTTGGAAAATTCATCAGGTTTTTTTTTCATAATGGTGTAAGTTTAATAAAACCAGGAAAAATGCATGACTATGACGATATATTCGGAATCCCATATGTTACACATCAAAATATTCGTCTTGATGTGTTCCACGCGAACCTGTAAAAATCAGACGCTGAATAACTTGTGTGACACCCTGTATTCGAATTCTAAAAAATAATATTAAATTTTTTTAAAAATATTTCGCATGTTTCCAACTCTGGATGGCAATGAAGATTTTCAAAAGAGATCAGAAATGTAAAGTAATCATTTTGGAAAAGGAATTCAAAGAAACTCCTAATTACCTAAAATGGCAAGCTTTCAAGACAAAACACTTTATTTTTTAAACACGTCTTTTTTCATATCATCCTACGATCAACTGGAAAGTCAGAAATATTGAAATAAAAAATGATTTTATTAGTAAAATATGCTGCACTCTTTGTCTTATCTCTTTGCTTATCCATTCGTCTTATCTCCTTGCTTCTATTGCTTATTCAACAATTAAAAAGTTGTCGAAAAAAGACTGAGACTGATTTTTAAGTGAACAAATTGCATACGAAGAACTACTTTACACTCTCTGCCATCGTCCTGGCAAAGGTTAGAACAACTTTGTGATCTGGGCGTCCCGGTTCGAGGATGCTTGTCCTTCTGTGTTCTATCTGTGAGATTCGTGAATGTGTCCTTCCTTGTAAAAAGAAATTGTGCAAGCGAATGTGACGCAAGAAGTAACTAAGTAGTCTTGGCCTTAATTAGCGGTATTAAAAAAACAAGAGACGCTCATTCGGCTTAAATCAATGACCCATAACTGTCGGAGAGCTTATAAAGTGCCATAAGTCAAAACACAACAACATTTTCTGATTTAATTCACGTCTGTTATAAGAATCTTACACAGTAATACTAATTCAATTTCTCAAAAACCATCAGGAGTTAATTTTGAAAAATTGCCAATCTTTACTAAGGAAATGAAATACCTAAAATGCTATAGTTGATTATTTATACAATGTCACTGTTCAGAGCTTAAATTAAGGAGAAAAAACAATTTATCACAGGAAAGACTAATAAAATAATCAGTTAAACTATTATTCTTTAAACACATAAACAGCAAAACAAATGAGAAATTTGCTCTAAGAATATTACTAATGAAGTAAAACAATAAACTTAATGGAAACTCATGTTCATATTTCAAGTGACTTAATTTCTCAGTTAGTTACAATGCTCTTTTCTTGCCAAGTCTCGTGGAAAAAGAAATAAAAAATCTCGCCAAAATTCACCTCCGTTGATAAATGCGCAATTAATCTGTATCAACAACAGTTGTTCAACAATTCTCTTGCGTTGGTTTTTCCGTTTCATTTAGCAAAGTTTGGTCATCAATCAAAAATACTCCATGATGCTAAAAATGCAACTTTAGGGCTCGGATAAGCTTTCATAAGTGTGTCAGTATTGTTAGTCAAAAGTTTCACCCGTTTTGTCTCCTATACATTATTTTCCGGGATTTCTTATCTAAGCATTCAGAATATCTTGCTATTTCCGAGAGACGGACATCACTTAGGAACGCCAGATGCGATCCCTCTGCCGTTCTGTCAGAGCGTTGATATCGATAAGATGGAAAGGTTTCGCCCTTGCAATCGATAAGGTTCTGGCACATTTGTATCAAAGCTTTACTTCTGTCCAAAAGATTTACGAAAAATGAAAATATTTACGAGTTTATCCGGTTGGAGGTCAAAGAAAAATTTCTATTTCTATTATTTATGGAGGCCGAAAAAATGCTTGGTTCCCATCTTTTCTGTTTAGATTAAATTAGTACAAGATGACAATAAACTAACAGAATTTTATAAGTTCAATTATACCAAATTCTTTTCAGTTCAATACAATCAAATCATGAAAACCCTTTAATTTGACCATGGCGATTTGAATGACCCAAAACATTAGCTGCTCTATAATAAGGTGAAACTTGCAAATAGTTATGTGCATTATTTAATATTATATATTAGTTTCAAAGATAAGAAAAATTAATCCCTTTGAGGAACCCGTAATGTTAATTTGTGTTTTTAAGGGATTTATATAACTAAAGATGTTCTCTCTAAACTGTTTATAATTAAACAAATATGCATTGAAAACAGTTATTGAGAGTCCTTAGAAAACAACCTTGGAGGTGTTTCGCAATAGTATCCAGAGCTATCGCTTAGGGATTTTCAGTGATAGCAGTTTTAGTTATATTAATGTCCCGTTGTAAAGCAACACAGGGGCTATTTTCGGATGGGCATCGTGATTTTTTTACGGTCAGATAACGTGGACGACATCTGAGCTGCAATCCCCTCTCCACACCACACCAGAGGGAGGATATAGGCTATGACGTATTAAACGTGCAACAGAACCCCCTTACAAGACGGTACTTCGGTGGAATCGGGTCTCGAACCTGAAACTCTGGCCAATTCAAGAGCCGAGACTTTACCACCATGACACCTCGGCCTTTTAGTGTCAGCCGAGGTAAACGCATAGAGTAAAATATCCATTAGATTATGACTTGAAAATGTCAAAATTATATTCTAAAATATTTCCTTTTATTTAGTGGAATTATTAAAACAAATGCACGGTGAGCTATCAGAGTTAATCAGTGGGGAAATTCTCATTAAACCTTACTAAAGTGAAAAAAGTGAAGTGAGTTTTTTAAACAGTAGGAAAATTTAAGTAGGGGCGGTTGTATTCACAAAAACGTGTATTATCTTTTGATAGCATTTAATGGTAAATTAATGTGAAAATATCAACAAAACACTGACAAATGTCACTTTACAACCATAATGTATATTCAGATGCCCTTGAAATCTACAAATAATCAATCAAAATTATTGAAAGAGTTTTACGTTCGCCATTGTTCAATAGCGAAACTTTTATTAATTATTTTGAGTGCCATATATTTACTTGGGACTATATGTCTATTTTTTGAAGGCCAAAATAAGGTATTACACTCATTCTATCAGCAGCCAAATCCATTCAGAATAAGATGTCATGCATTCGATCTTACTTGCATAAGATGTTACTCTCATTCGGATGTTAAATACATTCGGTCTTGCATGCATTCAGATGTTAAATAGATCTTGTAGGCATTCGGGTGTTAAGTACATTTGGTTAGATTGATCATAAAATTGGATGTACTGTGTTTCATGCGTAGGATTCAAAAGTTATCGAATTTTCACTGAAACAAAACCAAAATCTTATTTCAAATAATTTTGTGCAGTAAGAAATGTTACAGCAATGAGAACACGCATTTCTAGAATGCTTACAGTACAATAGAGCTGTCTCAATTTCAAACTTCTTTATGCAATTTAGCCTTCAGAATATGAAGGTGTAACAGCATTTTTTCAGCACATTTTACTTTTACTTAAAACATTTTTCACATTTCCAATAATTTTCCAAGATTTTTACAAAATTTCTTTTTCAAAATAATAAAATTGTACATTGTTGCCAGAATGAGAAAGCAAATATTATTTGTATCCTTTAGATGCCAAGAAATAATTGGAGGACCAATTATAAAACTAACTTAACAAGCATGTAATACGTCTTGTTAAATGAAAATATTCAAATATACGAGGACTTAAGTTACTATTTATCAGTACTATAACAGTTTTAACAATGTATCCAGATATGTGAAGACGGTAGAATAAATTCTTCTATAAGGAATTCAATATAAATTGCTCTTCGAATTTAAGAGAGTGGGTATTTCTTATTCTTTTTTCTGTGCTATTACAAAATATTTATAAAAATTTATCTTATAAATAATGAACAATGAAATATTTTTGCTTATGACTAAAATGCGATTTCAGTTTTATTAGCTCAATGATACCTTTGGGAAGCACGCCGATTAATGCTACCGCATTCCTAATAACATTTAACGAGAAAAACATGGTCTCGCATGGTTAGACACATTGTTAATTCGTGACAGTAAAAAATGGTTCATTTTCATCTATGAAACCAAATGACAGCTAAAGTGTATTTGTATAAATCATTTACCTGTTCCTGCCGTAAGCCAAAGACATTGTGGTTTTACACTACCCCACAAACAGTTTCATTTCAGAAACGATCAAACGCATTAAAAAACCGATGTCTTGATGTCTTATTTTGTTTTAAAATATATCATACATCTCCATTTTACATCCTGGTAGTCAGTGTTTGAACTGATTTAGTGGAAAAGAAATTTCTATAACTTCCTTTAAAATATTATCAAGTTTCATAACATTTGGTTCATCAATTTTCCTTTTATTATCATTTTAAATTGGAACTTTAATTATAACCACACCGTACATATAATAATTTTAATTTATATTTTACCAAATTATTTTCCACATTATATTCCCATTTTGTAGGTATTTTTACCAATTAAAAGTAAAAAAAAAATAATTAAACGTCATAATGATACTACGTTTTTAATGGGAATAGATCTGTTCCATCCAAGTGAAAAGGGTTAAAAAGGTCCCAGCAATCATTTGCCAAGGATTATATATTATAATGGTGCTACTGAGTTTCGTTAACATAACTCTAGTTTATTTTCAATCAAGATCAATAAATATGCAATTTTTGTTGATTGTTTAGTTTTCCTTCAAGGCTTTTTATCTTAGGCGTTCGATTTATTTATTTATTTATTCAATAAAATCCATGCCTAAAATGAGAATTCTAGTTACTCTGCTTTGCGAAAAACGCTCTAATTCCTTAATCCTGCAGAATATGAATGGAGATAAAATATCCTTTTATAAAGTATCCTATAATTCATAGGATTGCTTTAACCCTTTCAGAGGCCATTCATTTCTCTTTGGAATTTCTTCCTTTTTAATGCTTTATTACAATTAATCAATAGCTTTTAAAATATTTTTACCGAATTTTATGTTTTGTTATTAGTCACTGAAAATATGACCTCAATTATATTTTGAATATTCTAAATATATTTAATTGACAGAAGATTTTCTATCAAGAATTGTTGACCATATAAATTTGAAAGAATGGTTGATCCTATTACTGAAAGAAACAGATCATTCTATCACCAGAGGACATCTTAAAAATAATGGTAGACATATGATAGTTGTATTTCAGGAGAACACTAATGGTAAAACGCCAAACCTGAAAGATGAAAGAATTTTTAAGACCACCTTAAGAATTTTATCTCAGTAAGATTCATTGAAATGACATATTGAACAAAATGTAATGTATCATAATCCCAAATAATAGAAAACAACAATAATAACTGATTCATCAATTCGATCAAAAAAGAGAAAACAATTTTCACAGTTTCTGATAAACTCGTATTCTGTTCGGTTTTTACAATAAGTGTGAAACTAGTAGCATAATTTGTATAGAATAAAAAAAATGTGAACATGGAACCAGAAAGGGCTACAGCCGATTACTTTTGTTCTGACAATCTGAAAATTTAATTTAAAATTTCTGAATTTAAAACAGTATTTCTTAATTTTAAATTGATGAACAATTTTTGTGTTATCATATTCTTGAAAGTAAATAATTAACATTTTATTAATTATTAATTGGAAAATTGACCAAAAAAAGCAAAATCCCTCTTTAGTCAGAAGTTCTCAAGAAGTAATTATCTGTCAACTTCGGTTCTCTAGATCCAAATGTCTGACTGTAAAGAATAACGAGTCTATCCTCTCTATATCGTCATATTATTTACAGATGATAACTAAGTTGTTAAAATATATCAAAATTTTTTAAATGATTTTAAATTTTTAAATTTTAAATTAAAAAATTTGCACATTTAATTTAAAAAAATAGGGGAACCGATTGGAAATATTGAATTTATATATGATCACTCCCCAACAATTATTATTTTATACGATTAAAAAATATTTTTATCCAATTTTGCAATGAAACATTTCTTGCAAAACCGGATATCATATTTTGAATCATTCATGATTTAATTTGTAAAGAAGTTCCCATGTTTTAACCCCTAAAGTCGAGGATTTTCAAAAGCGATTAGTGTTTCTCCATTTATTTAGTTTATTAAAAAGTCTGACAAACTCGCAAGTTTAATAAATGTTTTCAAGAAACTAGCCACAAAGTTTGTGATCTTAAGTTTAACTCCAAAGTTTTCGATCGTAAATTTAGCTCCACAGTCTGGGATCTTGTTAGAAGTAATTTTCTTCTAAAGTATTGAAATTTGAAGAATTTCATTAATCATATAGAAAGAGACTGGATTAAAATAAAATTTCTGGGGAATTTATTTTGGAGAGTTTTTGAGTCAATGTTTTTATCAATCTCTCAACATTTACATCAGGTTTATTCTGAGTATACACTGTTTTTTTTTATTATTATTAAAAGCAAATATCTTATATTTGTTAAGTTTACTGTTAGAATCTTTATAAAAAAATGAAGAATTGTATCAACCTGCTATCATAAAATTGCATACTTAAGATACCTATATATTTTCAATTAATTACAGATTTTATACATTATAGTTATTACTCTTAAATTATTATTTCGAATTCTTGTGAATTTCATACAGTTTTATATATTTTTCTCCAACTGAATTTACATTTTCGCAACAGTTCAAGAATTTAAATTCTAAATAAAAAGATTCAAATGAAATCTGCTATGCTTATTTCAATATATCATGTCAGAACATTATTTCTTGAACGGCCAAGCACCACGTGCTCGTGCAAGTTAAAAAATATTTTAATTCATTTTAAGGGTTCCATTGAATGAGTCACTTTAGAATTGCGATCCAAAAAAAACTTTGTCTCGTGTTTATTGTTTTTAAAAAAATAGCATTTCCTATTTATTTCATTTCATATAATCACGTGCTCAAAATGACATTTTTCTAGGTTTTATTTGCTGCAATCATGAACTTATTTTTTTTAAAATCGGAGCTTTTGTAAATGAAACGGTAGCACGTTATTGAAAGCTGGTTTTTTGAGATGCTCGTGCAGATAATAAACTTTTTTATTTTTCGCCTACAGATCTTTGTTGACGACAAAATCCTCATAAAAAAAACACGATAAAAATGTGGCGAAAGCTTCATAAGTCAGATAACATCTACTATACACAAGTGATTACATTTGTATTGTGATTATGTTACTTCGGCTAGTAACCAGAACGCTGTGAGCTCGGTCCTCGTACAATCCGCATCTGCAGCAAAACCAAAAGTTTAATTATTAATATAAATTGTAATTACGAATTAAAAAATATGATGAATGATTATTTTATGATGCCGATACATTCCATATCCGAATCAACCACGATTGAGGGTAATTGAACATATCTTTAATATCTGCTATTTAATATCTATTTGAACTGACACGTTAATTTTTCCGAAATAAATAAACAGTAATTTTTTTTTGAAATGAAAAAGAGCAAAATTATATAAAAAGTTATATTATATATATATATATATATATATATATATATATATATATATATATATTTCAAAATTAGCTTGAAACAACATTTTAATTATGCAGAAATTTACCTTTATGTAATATAAGTTACGAACACTTTAACTGCCATAATATATAATCTGTCATTGTAAATTATCTCTTTTTTTTCTATTCTCATTACGCTTGAAAAGATAAACATAAAATAAGATAAGCGTAACAATATGAAAAGCTTAACAACGGCTCTATGCACTTAAAACTCAGCAATAATGGCAATAAAAATACTACACGTACCTACAACATGCACTTAAAAAAAAAGAAACCTCGCATCCCCTCGCACCCTTCGCATATGAGAAAGCAAGAAAAGAAGTGTTTTTTGATCCTTTCATCGAAAGCAGCGAAGCGGAAGTTCATCTAGTCTGAGGAAGCCATGCAACGCTCATTTGCATGAAGACGAGAAGCCGGGGTTCGTGAACAAACAGAAAATGGTGTTGCCAACAAAACTCTCTTCTTGATAAAGTTATTTACCTTCGCACTCTTCGTGCTAAAGTTCATCCGATGTATGTAATTTTAATTGCATGACTCGCTCGTTGAACTCGCAAGGAGTGGAAACAAATTCGGTTTTATGATAAGGGAGGAAAGTTTTATTTGAGGACATTTCTTATATATTTTTCATGCGTAATTTATTTTATGATCGAAGCGTAAAATTCTTGAAAATTAATATTTGTGTTTGTATTCTGTATAGAACGACTAACTTTGCTTAGTATTCTTAAAGTTTGTAGTTGGAAGTCGACAAATACTTCCCTTGTTCTTTGATAAAAGAGAAAGGATATTTTATATTTCTGCACAGAATGTCTTTGCTCTTTTTATTCGTTTATTATTATATATATTTATTTACTTTTTTGTTTAGAAAGTATACTTATTGAAAGTATTGTAATCGGTACAAAATTCTAGCTCGGAAATATGATGAATCTCCAGGTTTCTTTTCTCCCTGTTCCAAAAAGTACATACTCCGAATTTTGTTTATTTGTTTTTATAGCTGCCTGATAATTTTCTATTATAATTCGAGAATACTTGACGAAAGAAATACGATTAGACTGTATTATATTTATTTTATTTATAAATGATATGTGTCCAAAATTCTAAGAGCTAGACAAATTATTTAGTACATATATATAATAAAAACTTAAGTATAGATCTCTAGAAATTTTAAACAAAATCTTGACAGCCTTTTGCTATGTGATTTCACAAATATAAAAATGTCATAGCTCAAAAGTGCACCAAGAAAAATAGAATTTATTTATTTTGCGTTTTTTAACGAAATAATTGCGACATATCAAATCATGGCTGCAATAAATAGAACGAAAACATCTCCCACAATTCAAATTTGATTTTCATCCTTATATTGTAAATCAATAAATAATCATTTTTAAGTGTGAAATTTGTATATTTGAGGAAAAAAAGAATAGACAGTATTCTTTGATAAAGAATATGAGAGAAAGATTCAGAGAGACCACATCCACTTATTTTTTAAAAAAATAAAATAAGCAACTTTAAAGAATGACCAGTAGTGTGGAATGGAATAATCAATTTTCGATTTTTAATTTGTAATAGTGCTGAAAAGTAGCTCTTTGCTGTAGACAAAATAAATTATAAATATAAAAACATATTGTAGTATGGCCTGGGGTGCTGCAAAGGTGTTAAATTTTCAAAAAAACTGAAATGCTGGATGCCTTTTAAATTTTTTTTTTATTTTATTTTGTAATAGCGCATAAAGATTACATTTTGATATATGTAAAATAAATAGAAAATATATAAAGTATTAAAATACATCCCGAGGTGTCGCATGGACATTAAGGTTAAAAAATTCACTATTTGCAACTTAAGAATTTTTGAGTACCTTGATTATGAAATAAAAAACTTTAAATTGGCATTGTCATATGAATAGAAATATAAAAACAGTTTTATTATCTCATTTGTATGGCAATGAGTCGTCAGCAGAGAGGTTTTTACTAAGGTAAGTTGTAGATATGTCTGCGTTCAGTGACAAGGAGAGGTTTTGTTTCAAATCAGTAACTTTGCCGAATTCAGTTGATTTAACGTCATGGCTCACTCAATTGTGTAATTGCTTAATGTAATTGATTTATTACTTTGTGAGTTCGTGAGCTTTTCTGTGATTAAAAATATATCAGTCAAAATAAGTGAAAACCGGGCAAATTTCGGTGATTTATATTTTTGAGAAATTTGGTAATTTGCTTGAAATTGAATACCTTCCTTACGAATCTGTTAAGACTGTTATAACTTAAGTACTGCTGTTACATTAGGCATACTGTTGTGTGCAGCTGTTATATTAGGAGAACTGTTATGTGCTACAATTGCATTAATCATAACATCAAAACTGCTTCAGAGAAGAATCCTTCTGAAAGTGAACTATGTGACACTTTAGTTCCCATAATAGAAAAATATGGTAAAGAGCTTCTGTTTCAGTTGTTTCTAGCAAACATTTCATAAATGATAAAATCTTATCATGCTAAATACAGAAATTTCTATATACTCTAAAAGCAGAAAATTTTTTGATAAATTTCATTCCAACTTCAAATAATTTAGAAAAGAAACCAAGCGTTAATATGATATTGCTCGTTTGTAAATAAAATATAAAAAGGTGTTAGTTATGGAATAAAAATTTCTAAACGATCAGCGCTCTAACAGGAAAATGGTTAAGGGTAATATTGATATTGAAACCACTAATGCTTTATGGAGGAAAGAAGTAAGAAAGAGAAAGGAACTAAAATGAAAAAATTAATTTTAATTAAGAAAGGACAAATAAAATGCTAGTGCATCAAAACGATTACTGGCGACAATGAAAAATACGAAGGAAAACAGTGCTCTTTAAAATACTGGAAACCAACCAAATCCATCAAATAGACAAGGATGGATAAATATCGGGTCCCTGCGTGTTTTAATAGTCAGTTAAAGCCTTCATGTATTTATAACTCAAACGAATTTTTGACCTTACCTTATATTCACGTTATCTCTCTGGCGATCTCAAGAAGGTTATAGACAAGAATGTTCAGAGAAAAAGGTACTTTGCTACTTCAGAAAATATCTTTTTGACCATGCTAAGTGGTGAAGGTAACATTCAAAGAGAACTTGGTTTACGGCGAATTTTAAATTCAAAAACAGAAAATAAAGACAAAGTCAGAAGGCTTAATTTTTCAAAGATAAAATTCTATGAAAAGCATTACATCGACATAATCTCATGGCTTGAAAATGAAGTAACTGAACATCCCTGGTAAAAACATGCTTCCAGTGGCTTCTGAAAGACTTAATGAGGCATCTAAAACTAAGACAAATAGTGTTGGGAACTCTGTTATCGACGCTCCCCGGCTTTCTTGTCTCATTCAAGAAATGGAAAGAGCCGTGAAACTAGTCGCCAAATTGGCTTAAAATGCGGTTCAATCGCAGGAGAAGGATTCATAAAAGAAAAAATGGACTAACGTGTGAATATGTCGAAATTTAATTAAAAACGAATGTAGAAATGAAGTAGAAACAAACATTTTCAGCTATAACTTTTATAAGGATGCAGAAGTAGTAAACATAAAACTTGACATTAAATTTTTTTGCATAATTATATTTTATGATTAATACTTTTTCTGATTGTAATGCTTGTATGTGTACTTAAAATCATCATTTTTAACATTATATGAGCGAGAAATTCATAAAAATGGAAATTTTAAAATAGAAAAATAAGCCTGTTTTAGTTACCATATTTAATTTTTTTTCTAATTTTTTTTCAACACAAGGTTGAAAGCTTAAAATACTTTTTATGCAACAAAATACTAAGGAAAAAATATTCTTTTTTAACAAAACGCAATATAAATTTCCTAGATAAATGTTTTCCCTAGTAAAAAGTAACGCAGGTTCCTCGAACTGAATGCCAAATGAAAGCAGTCGCCAATGTACGCTTGTTTAAATCAGAGAATCACATGAATTATTCAAAAATAAAGAACAGTTGAAATACGTCAGGAATCAGATTTACAACTCCTTTTATTTGAATTATTCAGGGTTTTTTGAAGTTAATAGTTAATTAAAAATACTGTTTTCCTCTAGAATTCTGAATAAATAATCATATATTTCTTATTTATTTATCTACTGAGGCGACGCGACTGGGGCATGCATTTTGTATTATATTATGAGAAGAATTAAATAATGTAATTAGAAAAAGAATTTTCCCCTTTCGCTATGAAAAATGTCTGAAGATATTTTCTTTTTTTATCGTCCGCATTTGATAAATAGTTTTTATTAAAATTATAATATAATTTTATGTTTGGACAAAACCTAATATTACAATAATTTCCTATACTTGATTATTATAAATATATGGAATTGTAATAAGTACAACGTTCGATCTTCGTTTAATAATTCTTTGATTTTCTATTAAATCATGTTTATCTCTTGTTATTTCAAATTTAAATAAAACTCAGATGTCATATTTTTTTCTTTCATTTTATTTTTAATAATAATTTTTTAAATTGGAAAATACAGTTCTTGTTTATTTCAAGTTAGTGGTTTAAAAAATGGAATATCTTTCATATATCTTCATACCATTTCAACGGATTTTTCTTGATACTTATCGAAACTGAATGAAAATATAATGAGCATGGGCTATCATATATTGTATATTATAAATAATATATCATTGCAATAATTCTCTTTTAAATCACCTTATGATTTCAAAAAAAGACTGTGTTTACATTCATGCCAGCTTAGTTAATGTGAAATTCGTCTTAAAATACGAGTTTTTTAATAAACATTTTTACATGAGTATATAGAAAGCTTCTTGTGGTGCTTGGCGTGAAGTCCGATATATTCAATAATGGATAAATCTATTTTGTTCTGCTCAAAAAATAAAAATACAATAAAAAAGATTGAGGTATGCAAAGAATAGAATCTGAAGAAAGCAATGGTACTAAAGCTGCAGATCGCTTTTAAATAACTGCAACAACGTATAGCTCTCAGACAGTACCACTCCCAAACCTTAACCCTTGTATTCGATAACTCTATTTTGCTATCCCTCTCTCTTTGATGTTTATAATTCCCGGGCCAGAGTCCTTACATTGGGGTAGTGCGTCTTCCCCATGATCTGGTCGTCCTGGGTTCGAGTCCCGGCTCGGGCACGGTTGTTCTTCAGTAAGGTTTGTGAATAATCCTCCTCTGTATAAAGGAGCTGTGCAAGTGAATGGGATGAGTGAGTAGCAAAAGTCCTACTCTTGGCCCGAGTTAATAGAAATTTTAATATTTAGTCACAATATTAAAGATTTATCTTATAAAAGAATTAGAAATGTATTCAGGTTGATTTGATATCTGCCTTAAATATACAGCAAATATTTTGCATAAAATGGCATGATATAAAATCACTTGAAGGACATAACTTGATTCTTTTCTATCTACATTAGATACTGAAAACTCATTCTTTGAAACCTTATTTATAAACTGTTTTAAAAATTTTTTTTTCTATTAAAACAATTACTAAAAACAATAACTACCTATAAAATTCACAATTTTGTTTGGAGAATGATGAACATAAGATAATGATTTAGATATTCGAAACTAAAAGTAACCAACATTATTGGCTATTCTGTTATTGTGTTCCGAAAGCACTCAAGAAAAAAATCGACAATAAGATAGACTCAACAAAAAATTAGAGCTTAGCAGCAATTTATTGAAACAGATAATAAAAACGTGTTATCGCAACGGAACTTCAACTTAACTGATTATAAAGCAAATGCAATAAAAACGTGTTCCTTCAAGATACAAACAGAAAAGGAAGAGCCACTTCGGCCGATATAGAGATTTTTTCCGACCCTTTTTAAATAAAAGCAGCGAGGTGGAAACTTCTGGCTAAAGCCGAGTATACTGAGAGATCATTTGCATGAAGATGAGAAAATGATGCTGCCAAAAGAAATATCCTTCTCGCCAAAACAGTTTCCTCGGGCTCTTGTCTTGATAACCTTCATCCAACCGAAACATTTAACTACATGATTCGCTTCTTCAGACTCGCTAAGTGTTGATGCAAATTTGTTTTTAAACGGCAGATGCACTGTCTATGCTTTTCTTAGGTCTACATGTTTTGAGAAAACATTATACTTCCCCTGATCTTATTATTTCTGCTTCACCCAAAGTTTCTACAAGGAAGAAAAATATGATTATTCTTGGCTTCATTTTGAAAGATGTTATTAGATGAATATAATATTCTGGAATAAATACACGAACGAATTGTTTGATATTTTCATTTTGTCATGTTAAAGTATAAACAGAATTTTCAGAAGTGGCAGCTTAGAAAAAATATGTTTCAGTTTTCTGAAACTTAAAATAATAGGTTTATTTTTATTTATGTAAATTTAATGATATTTTTTTTATTATTTATGTATATTGGAGATTTTTCCGCCAAATAAAAATAACTTCCATATTTGGATGCTGATTTAGACGGATGAAAATATTTACATCATAGTAAGTAAAGATTACAACTTTTGTAAATAAAAGAAAAAATAAGGTTTTCAATAATTTGACCTAACTATAAGACGAAAACTTTAAATAGTTTTATTATGATATCATGTTTATGATGTTAACCGGATAGTATATTTTATTAAGATCATTTAAAAAAATGCTTATTCAATAAATTAGAAATTAAATATTGATTGCGATTTGAATGAGAAACTTATTCAATAGCTTTGAAATTTACCTCTAAATTATTCTCATTAAGCTCTAAAATTTAACTAATTTGATTTAACATGTTAAAAGTATTTGAACAAAAATTTAGCATTGATTTAATTAGGGAAATTAAATTGCATAACATTAAATTATCCTCCGTTTAGAATTTAAACATCTATATAGTTATAGTAAAATCCACTTTTTAAAGAAATTATTAATGAGTTCTTTGAGGATATTTAGTTTATTACTTCTATACATTTTTGAAACACACATGAAAATAATTTTTTTAAAAATCTTATAATGTAAAATAGGTATATAATGAAATAAAATTAACATTCTTATTTTGACATCTAAAAGAAAATTATATCTATCTATCTATCTATCTCTATATAAGTCATCTTGTTGTGTTGTAGATAAAATTACTTTGACAATCTCCAAAAACTTTTTATTAATTCAAACAACTCTTTGATTTATATACTTAAAAAATGACTAGTTTCAGTTTGAGAAATTTAAAATATTTTACACAAACAATATTTTTAAGCCTGGAAGAATAACATTTTGTTTCATTAAGCAAGTTTACATGATTTTTGGACACTCATTCCCTTTGACTGACAAAAAATATTTCATAAGTTGAAAATGCTTAAACATGATATATTTTGCTGATGATAAATATATTCTCTTGCCATTACTGTATAACGTTATAATATAGAAAGGCAAGATTAAAATAAATGCAAGTTTTGTTTCCGAACGTTCAGACGATTAACGCAACAAAACATCTTTATTGACTCTTTCTTGTTTCAAGAGCTAATTTTTTCCAAAATGAGAACTTAAGTTGACTTCTTTTCCATGATTTTATTAAGTCGTATGGATTGTCAGATTACAATCCTGCGCCATTTTTTATAAGGATGTTCCATGAAATAGTTACTTGAGTACAGAAGAATTTTGATATTGAACGTTTAGTTTAAAACAATTTGTAATCATTCTACAATATTAGATAAGCATTTGTAAACTCCATGTGTATTAATACGTGTTTATAAAATTAATTAATCAAAATTAATCAAGTAAAACATATCTCACAAAAATTGCAAAGATGGGTAATTCTATTTCTCATCTTGTTTACTATTTATATACTCCTTATGTTATATAGTTTATGCAAGTATCTGATAAAAGGAACCGTCAATCGTTGTCTGACAAACATATTAACTTTAAATATCAGCAGTATATTACACGGAATAGATCATTTTCTTTGTGAATAAATAATTAACTTTAATCCGATTACAAACAAATATTAGACTCATTCGTTGCACGTTTCTATCACAAAACCTTGTTTTGAGTAAGAAAGAAACCTTAGAAATAACATTTTCAAAAAATCCTTTTATAGTGATCTACTGTGTAATTTCTTTGGATTATATAAATATCCATAAAAACATTTTGCTAAGCCTCATTGTAAACTTACTATAAAACAATACGATCATACAGTTTAAATTTTGGAATTATATAAAAAGAAATTTTTATTTAAGATTCTTCATATAAACAATGTTTAGCGTATTTTCTAATGTTCTATTCTCGAGATTGAATAAACAATTTAGAAAATAGAAGATAGAAATTCAAAAACTGCATAGAAAATGCATGTTGAGGCCATTTCGACCTGTTGAAAGAGAAGAAATATATGAATTATTCAAAAATAAACAGTTCTTGAGAGATGCCAAGAAAGTTTCGGGCGTCGTGTTAAAGAAATATTTTATTTTCTTTACTCAGCAAAGTAGTCTTTTTTTTTCAACCGAGGGGAGTTGTGAAAGAGAAAAATAACTATTTTCCTCTAGATACATAAATAAATAAATATGCACCTATTATTTATTTATTTTCTTATTTTTACGTTATTAGGTTTTACGAAATGGGTTTGATATGTCTTTTAAGATATACAAAAGAAATACACTAAAAATCATATAAATAATCTTTTGCTTGTGTTCTTGTATTTCATTTTGGATGACTGTAGTAAATTTCATTTCTTTTCTATGTTATTTGATTTTTTTTTAAATATCATTTGCTGAAAATGACATTTTAAAATAAAATGTTGAATGGAAGATATTTTTGTAGAAACATATTTATTTTCTTTATTCAAATTCTTTTAAGAACCATAATTGTATTTTTTTTATCTGTATTTATTGACTTTAAAGGATTTTAATGAATCATTTTTATTAATGATTTTTCTGCTCAATTATCTATATTGTTTATAATAATTAAATATCATTTTTCTCTTAAACACATTTATGATCGTAATTATTATTCAAAACCAAATTTGCGAACAAGAATTTTAGAGTTAGATTATGGTATCAGGAATCCAATACAACTAAATTTATTAGGAAGAATATAAATAAGCGATAACAGTAGCTATTTAGGTAATTGCAATTAAAATTTAACAAATGATTCTTATTGCCCAATTTGTTTAGTTTTAAAAAGATCATTCAAATTGTCTCATTAATCAGTTAGAGAAGCCAAGCAATTCTGAGATAGCTCACTTTATTTACAATCGACATTATATAACACGTTTAACAAAAAAATAGTGTAACAAACAAGTTACGATGAAATACGAGTTTGATTTTTTTTAAAAAGTCGTAAAAATTGGTGTACAGCCACATTTTTGATGAAGTCGTTTGATTTATGTATGATAAAAACATTGTATCTGTTTAATTGATATTCAATAATGAATTTCAAATGACTGATGAATATTGATTTTAAAATGTATCATTTATTATAGTAGTACTACATTTTTTTTCATGAGTAACATATTTAAATAAAAAATTTAAAACGAGGAATACTGATTTTAAAAAAGTGAATACTGATTTTTAAAGTATTTTCTAGCGAAATAAAAAAAAAGAAGAAAAATCTGGGAATTGCTTTTTTTCATCTTCATTTAGAATATTTTAAACAAGATGTATGATTTTTAGTGGAACTTCGTTCCAAATTTTATTTTGCTCAATATTACCACTTAAGATATTATTATGCACATTGGCATTTTAATGTATCGAAGCTCCAGTTTTCTATTATAGTAAAAAAATTGTTGGTTAAATTTTTTTTAAAGTTAAATGTTATTTTAAGTAATGTTTCAGTAAAATGTTAAAATGAAATCAAATAAATAAAATTAACTGTAAAAATGAGGAAGCAACAGAGAAAATGAATTAAAAAGTAGAAGATACCCAGACCTAATTTGCCCTCATACTCATTTTCCTAATCGGTATGTTGCCCTCTAATTTGAAATTCAACAACCGTACATTGAAAAGTCAATGACTGAAATGGGAAATGCAGTTTCCTTTTTTTCCATCGAATTTAAATGTGGCTATACAAAAAGTGTTGCTACTCTTATTTGGTGCTAGGCTATCATATCCATGACAAAATTCATTTTCACGTTTCTTTTTATCGTATATATTAAGGTATCGAATAATCTTTCCTTTATTACCCGGCAAAATAATAGCTGACATAATTAACATATATATGTTTTCTTGGTACAGCCATATCTCAATGCAGCTCCGACAGCGCATGCTCCGAAAGCGAATACGAAAACTTTTAAAGAATTGACGAATGAGAGAGGGTATTTAAATTGTACAGTTTTATATTTTGAATG
Source organism: Argiope argentata (assembly GCA_026289955.1). Lineage (NCBI taxonomy): Eukaryota > Metazoa > Arthropoda > Arachnida > Araneae > Araneidae > Argiope > Argiope argentata. Next base: position 61,642 of record JAOUZG010017997.1, on the reverse strand, counting down.
GCATAATAGCTATGGAGCCTGATGTTCAAAATATGGAAACAAAACATTTTCTAATTTTTATCAAAATAAATGAAATATGGACATGATTTTTTTAAATTTATCTCCATATTACTTAAATATTCCTTTTCTTTTATTGGAATCATACCTCATTGAAATATTAAAAAAAATAATCCATATTTTTCTAAAACAGAATTCGGGTAATTACATTTCAAAATTTAGGACGGTAAGTTTACTTTTATGAAAAGGATAACTGACGGATGAAGTTATGTTGTTATCGTGTTCTGCTTTACAATGGTAGGAGGGGTGCAGTAGCTTCTGAGGGTATGAACTCCTAGGCATCCGAGGTCAGAAATCTGACTTCTAGCTCACACATATGACAAACCCTTTTTACGGGGCGAACAACATTCATGCATCCACAAATCGTAATTTAGATCTGGAACAGAGACCGATCCCCTCTAACCCTGAACCCTTAGTGGAATTACTCTTGACATTTAAGACTCTGTCTGTGACCCTGACATATTTAACGAGCGCTGGTCACACCCACTCGGAGAGTCTTCGACTGGTGAGATTCGAACTCGCAAACCAAGGAATACTATCCCTATGCTCTACCAACCAGGATATCATGGTTATAAGATGAATGTATTTTTAGCCAATTATATTTCATTTATATTCTACTCAATTACATTTTCAATGTATTTTTCTGTCTGCTGCCCTTTTTTGGAATTAAAGAACTATCAGACAATTACATATAAAATCACTTATACATTTATTGAATGTGAAGAAAAAAATCACTGATGCAGACCTAAATAAAGAAATATCAGAACAGAAAATCATTAAATAGGGTGTTTTATATAGTTCCAGGAAAATGATACATCATCCACCCGAACAATTGCGTTTAAGATCGATTAGCTACAGAATATAGTTTGGGGTACTTGGACCCTTTCTCACATGACGGATTAGAAAACAAATACATTACTATCTTGAATTATGATGCTTTATTTCGAAAATCGAAATAAATCACAAACCGATTTTTTTCCATTTATTTCTTCTTATAGAGGTTTATCAGTCTTAAATCTGAAATACAAGCCTACGGGAGATACTAAAAGCTCTGAAATGCATTCATGATTTTTTTAATTGTTTTATAGTACAAAATATATATTAATCACTCTTAAGCAATACATATGACCGGATGTATCAGCTAAGAGTTAAATAAAATTCATCTAAAAATTAAAAAAAAAATAATTAAATTTCATGTATAGAAATCTGTTTTTAAAGATACTTGAAACACTTTTCAAATCTTTTTCTATTCAAATTTTCTATTTTCTATTCTTCACAAAATTTAGTGCAATCGTCAGAAGTTTTAACATCAAATTATTATCAAGCAAAAATGAATCTAATCCATAATGTTATTACCTCTAATATTAAGAAATTCCGCCATTTTTAGTATTATAAAGACTCCTTCAGTTATACTTTTCTTCATTTCCATAAGCGAAATCATCAGTTGGAAATTTATTAAAGGAAGTGGTTACTTTCTTCCGATAAACGCTGATTCATGCATTTCAAAAGTCTAGACATCATTTTGCGCCGATTATGCACGTTTGCAGGCGTTGAGGATGAATTAATTGCTTTCGTAATATTGTCTGAAATTTCAGCATGATTCAGCAAATCTATTCTCACCAGTTTATTAATAGGGTTGGGTTATCATATTTAAAAGATTTTATTACTTAACGAAACACTGATTCAAATTCTCCTCAACCAACACAAGTGATAATTTTACTATCCTTTCTTCGAATAGATTAGCTAAAATATTAGAATCTATATAGGCCCTAATTTACAAAATTAATTAATCATATATATATTAAAATAATATTTAAACTTAGTCGATTTCATAAGTTTTAGTTTCAATCAGATCATATTCACTTCATTATGATAGGGACTTTTTACATGTGTCGATTTAGACAAGGAAAACCTGGAGGATCTCTTAAAACTATGCGCTTGCTGGGCATTATTTTATTACTACTCTCGGAGCATGTGAAAGAGCAAATTCAAGCCTTTTTATAAAGCTTATGTTGAATTCATTAAATAGGAAACGTGGAATGATAACAAGAAATAAGAATATTTTAGACTGAAGTTAATGTGAGCTAAATTTAGCTAAAAATCCTGAAATTAATAAAGTTTAAATTAAATTTGTATATTATTTCACAGATGGGCTTTCGAAACTATGTATCTTTGGAAATAAAATTCAATTTATTTTATTCTGGATTCATATTTTATATACGGCGAAGATCGATCATAAAGAGACCCATTTGTTTACATCTTGGCATAACGTTTGCTGAAGTGGAAAGCAAGTTTAAAGCAATTTTCCTTTTAGTGATTTCATTATGAAATTCCGATACGGATTAATTCACACGTTTCAATAGGAAAGTAAATTTCAAAAAATTCCTGAAAGTAATATGAAGTTGTTAGGTACCATCATGTCTTCTCTTGGAATTTAAACAACCGAATAGTCAGTAATTCTTAGAGTGCTTATTAAAATAACTGAATAAAGAAATAAAAAATGTGTCAGGAAAGAAGAGAATATTTTATAACGGAACTATATTTGACAATTCATAATAAAAATTAGATTAAAAAAATGAAGTCACACACAAATACATATGTAAATTTGTATTCCAATGGATTGATGTAAAGTAAGGAGTAAGTTGAAAAACACTTTTTCAAAATATTAAACAGTTACATTTTTTATTAAAAATTTGATATTGTTAATTAAAACTTATTAAATAATAATTTTTTATCATGAAACGATAAAATAAAAATATGTAATATTAGAAAAAATAATCAAATGTTAAAAGTTTAACAGAATAACAGAATAATTTAACATAATTACATAATTATATTGCTAAACTTGAATACATTGAATTCAACATTTCATTGTTTATAGAATTACATAAATGCAGACATTTATTTAAGGGTACAATGGACGATAAAAATTCAAAAAATCGATGCAATTTCCGATATTTTTATTTTGATCTTTTTTGTATATTTAGATTATAAGCTATCGTTTGGAAAAAAAAATATTTCGATATCTTATTTCGTTTGCTCACTATGAGCGTTTCTATTGCCATTAGGAGGCCACACCCATCTGTTTTCATTTAGACAGCTGCAGTATAAAACAGTTTTCGTTTTATAAACAGTTTCCTCCAAACACTGCTAGTGAGCCTTGTTCCTAATTTTGATTTTATTTTGTTTTAGCTTTGGCAGATGTTAAAAACTACTACTTTTTCTTTCTTTTGTTATTTGTTTTTGCTTTTTTATTCGTCCTTCATAAATTTCGTATTCAAATTCCTGGTTTCATTTTCTTTGAAATTAAATACAAAAACAGTTCTATTAAAGGTAAAAATTGAAATTTGCTCTTTTTTAATTATATTTTTTTGTTTTCTTTCTCGGAATTTTGTTTTAAAAAGAATTTAATCAATTTTCGCTACCATAAGTCTAAAAGTCATCCAAATAAAAGCAGACAAATTCCGAAAATGCTAAAATAGATCAGCAAAGAAATTCTTTGTTTCACAACCAAGCAGTTCTAATGACATTTTAGAAGCTCCTACCAAATGTAATGAACCTGAAATAGTGAATTCACCATCTTAAGTTTTGTATAATATTTACATTGTTCTGTGCCATCACTTTAGTATACTTTATTGAAGAATATTCCTTGTCATGAATGTCAGGAAAAATTTCTTGAAATCCTTCAAGCAAGTTCCTTTGCTTTTTCATCAAAAATGTGTCTATTCTGTGGTAAAGAATTTGGTTCTGCATTTACCAGTGAAAGGTAACAAACAGAAAAAAAACTTTGAATTGAAAAACAAAGTTATAAAAGCCTTCTTGTCTTGTCGAAGAAAATATATCAAAATTTGATTGCTGATTTGTTATAACTCAGAAAAAAAAATCCAGTTCATCATATAAAATAATTTATATCTTATAATCATGTATCAAATTGTCATCATATAAAAACAATGAAATGAAAAAAATAAGCACATGTGAAAATAAAAGAAAAACATGAAGGTATAATTTGGTGTATTTCAATTTGCAGGTGTATTTCAATTTGATTCAAATTTTGTATTATATTTGTTTATGGCTACATATATTGTTCAAACATGTTATATGAATATAAATTAATCTTTGTGGCTAATGAAATGCTATTAAGCAAGTCTAATTTTTATTTGAACTTTTTTTTGATGAAAAAAGGGAGTTGGTTTTGTTTCACAAGATTTCTTTTATATGCTTTGTGAATTCTTACAAAAATATTATAAATCTATGGATGTATATATTTCATAAAATAGACAATTATTTTAATAAACATGAATATTAAGAAAATTTAAGTTGTTTCAATTAGGTTTCTGGTCTGTAGGAATCATTTAAATATATTTTTAGCTTTTTCTCAAAATGAAATTTTATGATGCTGTTCAAATTTTCAAATATCCCATGCACATTCTATTTTTAGTTACAACTCTGACACTTTTTTCTAATGCTGAATAAACATATAAGAATATAATTTTGCATTTATGGATGAATTATGTGGCTTATATTTTTTCATTCAAGATCTCAAGTAATGTTACAGCATTGATTTTTTTTAAATTTTTCAAAAAAATGTCAATAATACCAAGTTTTAAAGGAAAAATCATATTTACAATTAATTGAATCCTGTAAAATAATTTGTAGAATTAAAAAAAAATGTGTCTGAAAGAATTGAAATATTTCGTTTATAATATGTTTTAATGCGCATGGGACATTTTGAAATTTTACTTTTTTTTTCAATTTTTTACCAACAAAATCAAAAAGTTACTTATGAATTTAGATGAAATTTTTTTTGTTGCATTAGATTGATAAAATGCAATTACCATGAAAATTTCAAAACAATATCTCGAAAATTGAGAAACTTTAGTTTGAACGTCCATTGTACCTTTAATTATATTAAAAATGTCTTCAATCATCGTCTGTAGCGCTAATTGACCGTGTATATTAAGAGCAGTGATAAGAAAAAATATATATATATTAAATATCTAATATCTTTTTTCCTATATATTTGACCGAATTTTTCCAGTGGAAATTTTTTTTGTCATGAAATGATGTCGGATTTATTATTAATTTTTTCTTTATCATGGCTTCAATTAATTAAACAACTGAAAAAAAGAGGACTTGATTCCTTTTATTTCATTAACAGTCCATTTTAAAACTTTAAATTCTAAAGGAGTCTAAAAGCCATTTTGTCATATTTTCCGTTGTTGCATTTCTTCGGAACATACGAATAGTATCAATGCAATTAAGAAAAGGAGCTGAAACAAACTACACAAAATATTTTTAAAAAGTAATAAAACATCACACACATCTCATTGTTGAGACATTTTGCCAAATGATAATAATAATAAAAATAATGAATCGAAACACAAAGCTCCTTCTTATGCAGGATATTTTAGATAAGTTTAATTTGTAAAAGGTTGCCATCACCGAGACTAAAAATCATAATATGAAAATAGAGAATCTGTTTAAAAAATATGTAGTCTCATCGATTATTGAATTATTAAAAGTAATTGAAATAATTGAGGCAATCGATGCGATTGAAATGAAATTTAACCAGAAACATTCAGCTGAGCTTATCACATGAACCCTCCCCCTCCCATTCTAAAAATAAGGAATAAATAAGTAAATAAATAAGCAAAATAACAATATATAAATTTTATAGTGGAAATATTAAATGGCATTTATATAAATAATACCATTTTGTTATTAAGGGATTTCTTATTTGAGGTTTATGGAAAAAACTTACTCCTTTAGAAGCTATTAATTTTTTAATTCATGAAATATCACATTTATTTATTTAAAAAATATTTAAATGAAGAAAACTACATTTAGCAAGTAAAAAAATATTTTTATAAAAAAGATAGCCATCTTTTGTAAGTAAAGAAAAAAATTAATTTGTTAAGATTGCAATAAAAACAAATCCATTAAAAGTCACTTGAAGATGGTAAGAAACAATCGATGATCGCTTTTCTTTCTTACAAATATAACAATATCGTTTTAACGATTTATGTATAATAAATGCTTTTAAGTGCAGCTCTTAGTTCGTTTAATTTTATTTTGGTTATCCATTATGAACCCTTTTCCAATTTAAGAAAGTGTATACACTTTTTTATACTCATGTTCATATTCTTCCTCTCTCCGTTTCCATAATTATTTGTTAATTACTCTTTCGAAATATGGATTCAAAATTTGATTTATAATCAACTGAATGTTTCAAAAAGAAATAAAAGCTGCTATGTAATCTGGCTTCTAGGTAATTATAAGATATATTTTATAAAATATTAGGAAAAGTACAGCATTTAATTTTAATTATTTTAGATATTTTGGTCTTTCGTGTATAAATAACGCGAGCAAATCATATAGAAGTGTTAAATTAATTCTTAAATACATATTTAGAACATTTGCTATTATGAAATTAAAAATTAACTAAATTATAAATAAGCTATGAAAATATTAACATGTAATAATAAAAACAAACCGCACAAGCTTTAAAAAAAGTTCATTTTTGCACATAAGAATGGGATAAGAAATTCTACTGCAAGAAAAATAACTTAATGAATATGAAGTTAAACAAGTTAAATAAATATTACAAAAACAATAACTAAAGCACATTTTATTTGGATTCATAAAATTTTATTTGGATTTCTTATTTTAATTACTTTGTTATTTATAATTATAAATGCGTCATTGTATATTATCTAAGAATATTGTGAAATTACATTTCTTTCAAACAGATTTCTAGATGTCAAAATTTATTCAACTTAATTGATTGCCCTGTATATAGGCTCTAAAATATTTAAACAGTACTCCTGAAATTGATTACCTTGTTGCAATAAATATGTCATATTATCTCCATTGCTGATGATCAAGATAGGAAGTTTAATTTTATTTTGTCCCTTTGAGAAAGTTCCTTTCCTGAAAATGTTCACTGAGGTAAGCTTTTAGTAAAATTTTAAATTTGCCGCGTTAAATGAATATTATATATTCGATTATGCGTATTCGAATGTTAGATATTCGTTTTCAATATTTTTTCGGAACATGTAATATTTCGTCTAGGGCACCTGTAAAAATGGAAGCGCGCATGCGAAAGAAGTTGGACATACGAAAGAACGTGTGACGAGTTCATGGAGTGGAGGGAATTTTCTGTTTAAAATAGGCGAATTTTTCTGTAAAAATATTATACTATCATTTATTCATTGACACATGTTATTTTCCTCCAATATTCAACAAAAAATCAAAATATTAGGAATTTTTTTCTCCTTGACAATGCTACAATGAATAAGTATAAATTTTTCGGAATTTAAATCAAAATGATCGTTAAAGCATCAGTAGTTAACATCAAAACTAATAAAACATAAAATTGACAGAAATTATTCAAAAAGGTGCTTGGACCAACCGTTTGTTTAATTCTCAGTTATTCTAAAAGTTTGATATTTTACGTTACATTTTATAGATTAAAAAAAATTAAAACTTCTCAACTTTAAACTATTACTCCAAGAACAGCACTATTTATGAAAATTTCTATAACTATTTCTTTAAAACTTTAGTCATCGAAAAGGATAAAAACTGTAATGAAATAGAAAACTTTATATTCTCTTTCTTAAAATTTCTGAGGAAACCAATAATATTGTGTGGTTCGAATCAAAAATGATATTGACAAGCCATAAGTCCCTGGTCTAATCCCGAATTCTGGCATCAGAATATTGGATTCTGCTGTTTATAAAGCGTATAATAATTTATGATAATTATAAACTATCACATACTAAGATCACTATAAGACACTATACCAAACTAATATCTAGAGTAGAACCACTCTAAGTTTATTTACAACGAAATTTCTGTTACAATTTCCATGTTGCCATTCAAGTAATGACAAAAGTTATAGTTTTGATCTCTATGACGTCATTCTTGGATATCTATGGCTCGAAAAATGTCGTATCTTAACTAACGTGAAAACAAGACTAATAACAGAGTAAGAATCAGAAGAGAATGGCAGTTAAAAATAAAATTGGTTGCGTCAACAAAGCGAAAGCCGTTGATAGTTGAGCTTATTTAGGAAACACCGGCTTCTCATTATCATACAAATAGGTTGTTATTGGGGTTTTTTTGTATTATGTTGATGGCTGGTTCATTTTAATGGAAGTGCTCCAAATTTGCGTTAGATAATGTAGATCATCACAGTGCTGGTAATATATTCAAAAAATATTTGAATAAATTTATAAAACTTAGTGAGATTATTTTCATGGCTTGAGGATATTTTCTTAAGTAATATTTGAGATATATTCGTTTGTACATTAAATAGTGGTAATGACTTAATTGTAAACAATGTAATCATGGTAATAGTTTGAAATATTCAATACACTTAAAGTATGTGAGAAAAGTGTATGTGGAAATTGTTTTTAATGATTTCAAATTCATAAAATTCTTGGAGCACTATCAATTTTTATGGTTTGAATAAAATGATCTTTCATTTTAAAGATCTTTGAAATTGCATGAGTTTGCTATTGGAGCAGGATGTGCTTTACTTTGATTTAATCTTCTGGGATCAAGATTCGATATCGAAGATATCCGAGAGCGAACGGTTAGAGTTACGTTTTATTTCGTCCGATCTTTCAACTTAACTGTTATTGTTTTAGATATTAAATGTCTTTTACATCTTATAGATTTAAGCTTTGCTTGATAGAGGCAAAATTAAAATACTGTAATCGTTTAAATCTAAATTCATTGTTGTATCTGTTATAATTGTATGGTTTCCATTATAAAAATTCCAATCATACTCAATTTTCAATGTTTATTAACTATTGAGTTTATAAAATAATTCCGATTTTCTTTATTCAACCTCCTCCTCCTCCTCCCCCCAAATATTAGCCCTTCGCTTGGAAGTAATAGAAAGATTATTTTGTGGCGAGTCTCATAATTTGGAACCGCAGAATGATAGGAAGGAAATTATCTTATTTGACATCTCTCTCTATAAATTTTCAGACTATAATAGTGAGAATGTCTGACTCACAACGTCAGATTTGAATTTTGCAAGTTCAATACAAATGATGATTTCGTATCTAGACCTAAAGTCAGAGTATGTGTTATAGAATATTGAAACCTTATTACTATGTTACTATCGCTTATTGCATGAAATATTTTTTGCATAAAGGGGGTAATATGTTTTAATGGTTATAACATGTTTTAATAATAATGATGATGAATATACTTCATTTTTATAATTAAAGGAAATGTCATCTCTTTAAATCAATTCTCTCCAAGCGAGTACTTGATATGTAGTATATCTATACAATTTCAAAAGATAAGAATTCTTAAAAGGAACGGTTTATTCAACAATAGAATATTCTATTTTTTTATGGTATACTACACTTACAGGTTAAATAAATAACACACACGTAAATTAACATTTTTTAAATTCTTAAAAGCTTACAAAGTTACAATTCAGAAAACGCAAAATTTGCATGATAAAAAAATAAGTTTAAAAGGAAGGTTTAAAAATCGTATATAACCATGACATAAATGTTTATCCCAAATATAGAGATTTCAGGCAATTAGGGCTATAGTATTTATAAGATAGCATCATTAAACATATTTTTATTATAAATTTAGGCCTCCGGAAATTACACCAAGTTATTTTTAATCATTTCCACTTTATTTCCGTTTAAGTTAACCTTAATCTACGTAGTCTTCTTGATCGATTGGATTTTGTTAAGCATCGATTGGATTTTTGTTGTCACGACCTGATCTTAATTTTAGTTTGGTATCCTTACTTTTCTGAGAAAAAATAAGAAATAACTAACTTGATAAGCCTTTAGTCGATCTCTTTTCTAAAGTTATTCTCAATCCCAGAAATGTTTTAGTGCATCTAAAACAATTTAAGCAAACGAAAGGTTCTTTAGAGAACTAATATTTTCTTATATATTGGCATATTGCTCTAGTTGGCAAATTTTGTGACGTTTCATGATAAGAGATGCACCCTAACGCATTCCATGCTTTTTTAAATGCAACCAGATTTAACTAACCGATTCAAGGTCAAAATGAACTGTTGAAAAAATAAGGAGGGAGGAATAAGACCTGGAGATTAGCGAAGATGAATGGTTTACAGCCCTCTTTTGTTACTTGCAAAAGCAATACATACACATTGGATCACTCTATATGACAGGAAAGGGTTTAAAAATGTTACGAAGGCTAAAAAATTACGCCTTTAGTTTAAGCAAAATATTATGTTTATTAGAGCGAATAACTCCCAACACCACGTCACTGAGAGCATTCTCATCATTATTTAAACTCAGCCGTTATACACTAATAGAATGTTCAAGAACAATCCAAATCGAATATTTAAGAAGAAACTAGAATCTTATAGATCTTAGATAAATAATATATACTAATTTAAATAAAAGAATTCTAATCTTTGGATAAAACACAATTGCTGGGATTCGACCCACTGACTAACCAATAAGAAATTAAATACTCTGTCAATTGAGCCACATCTATTTCCAATTATTCTTGTTAATGTTACAATATTTTCATTACCAATAACAACTGAAATTTATCTATGTATTTAGCTTTTCAGACCTTCCTTTTTCTAAAAGTTTCTTAACTTCATAACCCAAATAAACTCAAACATCTCCTATTTTTATCAGCCTAGTATTCCCGTTATAAGAGAATGCATATATCTTTATAAGAAAAGAATGCTGCATTATTTTTCTGAAACCAAAATCAGTCTGTAAACAATTGAATTCGTCGCGAAAGCCACCCTCAAAAGCTGCTTTTCTTTCGGTCGTTGAATAATTCATGTGGTGTCCCTTCTCTTTTAGCTGTTTAAAAGGACGGTGTCTCACATTAGGTATTCAGACAGAAACTTGCCAACTTTTCTTTCTTGAGAACACTCGATCCTTCGGAGAAAAACGTATTATTTTGTATTTTATTTCGTTTAATGTATTTTGTGTGAGAAATAGTAATCTTGAATATTTTATAAATCCAGTCACCGTATCTCCTAGTTGAAATCTTTTTGGTCTTGATTCGGCGAATATTCATCACGTAGGAGAGATATAATGCATCTCACTCAAGTGAATATTTTGGATGGTGTCTCAGGAAATAAGTGGGTCTTATACAAAGAGGGATATAATTCTTACTTCTTTGATAGTCTGACAAGAAACCCATATATTAGTCAGCAATAAACAAAAATTTATGTACAATATTAAAATGTAAGAGGCGGGCAGAAAATCCATAGCGTGCTTTTTAAAAATAAATATATGTTTGCATTCTTTCACAATTCTACACAACACTGTTTTATAAGCATATTTTATTCTTAAAATATAGAACTTAAAAGCGATTTCGAATACAGAAACTTTTATATAAGGGAATACATTTGTATAATTAGCATAACATTCTTTTTAAATTATGCAGAAATATTTCTATATTATATTAATATTTTATGGTTGAACAAGCCTTAATAATGTTTGCCATTTATGCCTAAATATTTTAAGGTTGAAAAATGCTACTTTATAAATTTATTTTTAAAAATGTTCTCATATGCATGTAGTTTAGAAATGTGCTAAAATTTTTCAAAAGAATTTATTCTGATATTCAGATATCAAACTAAATGACTATTTTGGATAGATAGATAGATATATCCTTAATGCATTTTTTTTATTTAGCTTAACTGATGTTTATACCTTTTACAATTATTTTATAATTAAATATAAATTAAATTCAAAAAAAATCATGGCCTAGTTTAGAAATTGAATTTGGCGATATATGTTATGACAAAGAAAATTCTTCCGGTGAAGTCACAAGAATCTTACCGTGTCTATTTCATAGACAACATTATTAATCCTTTGCATTCCTAAAAACAATTATATGTAAAATTATTCACCTCATACATATTTGTTTATCGCCATAAAAAATAAATATACATAATTCTTTTAAGTCGAATTTCTTTGAAAAATTAATTTACATCTCTTAACCATTATGTAGGCGTTTTTAAAAATTAGATTTTAAAAATAAATAAATAAAACATCAAACTGATACATAATATTGAATGGCGAGTCAATGGGAAGGATACTACCTTCAGTCATAGAAGGATTAATGTCCTTTCTATAAGTTTCATATATTATGAAAATATATGATAAATTCTAAGAAAAATATTCTCACCAGTTTATAGTTACTCCGTTGGTTATTATTTTTTTATTTATTTATCTCCTTCCATGCAAAACCAATCGTGATATAAAAAGAAAGCACGAAAAACCATCCCTTGTCTGACTACAAAAAAAATTCCTAACATTTTGGTCCTTCTAAATTTTGGAAATATCTTCCTCAACTTTTCACCAAACGAAAATATTCAAACAAATGAGCCTGGAAAATATTTTGTTACGTGGATATATCGTTCCATTTTTTCAGTAAACGTATCCTGACAGTTTGGCAGGGAGGTCGCATCTGGTGTTCTCGAATACTATCCCTTCCTCAAAATAAAATTACTTGAAAAAACGTTGAAGAAATTCAAGGAAAAAAAATAATTATCTAGTGGCGGATGGGGCCTGAAGGTCCGATAGGTGATATTGAGACATTTATAAAAGTTTGTATCCGACAAAATTTTCTTTCGTTTTTATTTTCTTGGTATTTTCTTGGCTTCAAATATTTTGATTGATTAACCAGTTTGCTTAAAAAGACAGCATATCATAGTAGGATATTGAGAGATTCAGAGACTTTCTTTTTTCAGTGCCGCAAATTGTAGTTTTTCAAAATATCGTAAGGTTTTTATTTTGGCTACATTTTTCTAATATAAATGGAGTAAGGAAATAATTTAACAATAGATCTATATTACTTTATATAAAACTATTTATCCCCTGACAATTTATCACTAAAATGTTTTACAAAAGATTGGGATATGTCTTGATATTTATAAATTAATACGTTTTTGGTGTATCCTATTTTTAGTACTTTGTGCACCGTTACCTTAGAGGTACATTAACCTATAATATTTATAGATTAGAATAACATTTTTATACTGTAATTTTTCCATTACTCTATTTACTTTATTTTATATTACGTGGTGATGGATTTTGAACGTTAAGTTAAACGATATCACTCGTAGAACGCTATTAGACCAGCAAGCATTGCTTTTTATTATTCGAATGAAAATATATTTATAGCAGCAGTTAAAAATGATCGTACGTGCATAACAAGGCGTATCTATACTTTTTAAATGAATATTTTCAAAAAAAAAACAATCGTTTATCTTCCTGTATAAGACATATATTATTCTGACTTAAAATTTTTCTTCTCCGATCACCATCATTATTTATCTTTTTTTAATATTCGCAGGTTGAACTGCAGTGAAATGAGTTACGATGCAGATATTACGATGTAGCGATGAGTAATCTGTCATGCGTTTCTCTGGTTCTGCTTAATCGAGCGATCATGATTCAGTGCTTCGATGACAAGTGCATATCTTGTCGATTGATAGGAAAATCTTAGACATAAGCATTTTTCCTGTTTTTATAAGTTCTCATAATGCGTTTATTTTTTCTTTCAAATCGATTCGTATTATTGATGGAAGGAAATGACATTTTAAAAATATTATTTATACGTAGAAGAATATTGTTAAACTGCATTCATGATGTTTATCTATTTTCTTTTATATTTTTAGTAATACAATATATCTTGTTTTTCGAAGACTTATCCTTCTTTGAATAATATATATCTGGGACACAATGTAAGCTATGTATTGTATATACGTACAGTTGAAAGAATGCTTTAAATCATGCGAGGAATTATTTTTTCAGATTTTTGACTCAGAGAAAAAAAATACGAAATCTAAATGTTCCTACAAGTCCCCGATCACATCAATCACATTTCTTAAAATATTTTACTGCAAAAATATTTTATTACATTGATTCTATTTATGCATATATTTATTGTTCGTTAATAAGTGAGTGTTCTATGCTTTCAAACAGCTCAATGTGGAATTTTTAGACCTGCTGATTTAAGAAATATAATTACAATGCATCATTTCTTAACCCGGTCTTTGATTGGACAACTTTGCACTATTTAAATAATTAATTTTCTTTAATTAATATGAATTTATCAATTTCTCGCAATTATTTGTATTTTTATGTCATACTTCTGTTGGGCACATCATCAAATATTTTTAGTAAATGATATTTTTAATCTATGGTATTATTGCATACATTTAAAGAATAAATGTGAAATTCTGTAAAAAAAAGATATTCAATGTTTAATCTAAACCAGATTATCTGAAGGAAATGAATTTATAAACGTTCAAATAATTACCAGAAGAATTATATGTGAGAGTAATAATGTGTTTTAAATTTTAATTCAAGTAAATCCAATCCTAATTACGGAACTGCTATAAATTATTAAATAACTGAGAAATAATTAGTTGGTTAAAGGTTTAGCAGTAATGAATGTTAGAAGTGATGATTAATAAACTTCGTTAACTTTAGCCAAGTTCCAAAAATATAATATCCAATATACTACACAAAATTTAGTGAATTGATTTCTCATTTTAGTGGCCTTATTCATGAAATTGTGAAAGTGTTATTAAAAATTACAAACAAATTCCATTAATATTTCTGAAGGGAGGATAATAAGATACCTTAATTAACGAAGCCTATGCTTTGTTTGATAGTATAGTTAAATAAATCGGTTTAAGATGTGATGAAATAATTTCCTTTGAATGAATTATCACTTAGAAGTCTATGTTGAGCTGGCAGAAGCTAATCGATCTTTCTAATTTTATGTGAGTCTATTGGTTATTCTACTTCATTAAGTCTTGTAGTCAGAAATTCCCATTTTGATATGATGTTTGTAACACTGAAATCCAAGAAATACCCATTTTGATGGAATATAACAATGAATTGCAAGAAATTTTGATTCAGAATCATTTTAATATTTTTATAATGAATAATTTTTTATGCATAAATTGTATATATACTTTTTTAATCTTAGCTAGAATATATATATATATATATATATATATATATATATCCAAAATGTTCTTAGAAATTCCTCGTTACCTCCACCATATGTCATTTCTATATTTAGCTAGTTCTACTAGAAAATAATTCTTATTTAAAAATTTGGAATTTTGATTTAAAATTAATTTTATATTGAGAAGAGATTAATTCATAGTAAAATTGAGAAAATTTGGTTTTAAAATTCTATAGGATAATTTATTAAATAATGAATATCAAAAAGTAGGGAATAAAATAATAATAAAAAAAACTTTCAAAAATGTGGTTTCATTTCAATATTAAAAACGCATTAATATTTTTTAAATTAAAAATTTTGATATTAAACCAAAAAAGATCATAAAAGTAAGAGGTGTTGTGAATAGAATTATGAAAAGCTTTGGCGAAATAAATATTGAATAACGAAAAATTGAAACATGAATAAGATTTCAATTCATAAAAAATCCGCTTTTAAGAATTTTGCATTGATTTCTACATTTATTTTTTTATTTATATTGCCATCAGTCAAAACACTAAGTCTTATATTTATCATTTGGATTAAAAAAAATTTTCGAAATACGAAAAATATCATTCTTAAACTTCACATTACTTTTTAGTTAAAATAATGTACTTTGTCTTAAAGATCCTTACCTCTCTACTAGCTTTTATCTCATGCTTTTCAGCAGCCTGTAGTTCTTAACTTCATAAAGAAAAACACGTTCTTCAATATTGCGATTTCATTAACACTACCCCACATCAAGAGAAATCATAGACCTTCAGTTCCTACTAGGAAACTATTTGCTGGTTCTGATCTCAAACCCAAAATGAAACTTACCCAGACGGAGGCCCCTAACACCCGTTTAGGATAAGAGATCTGATGGGATGTCAGAGTCCCTGAAACATTTTTACTCTGACTTTAATGCCTATAAGAGAGTTGCAATCCCATCCACCTCTCCACGTAATGATCTCTCCTGGAGCACGTCAACTGAGATAGCCACTTGTAGAAAATGGGAACGGGTTCGTAAAAGAAGAAGTCCTTCCTCGAAATAAAATGGGAGAAACTACTCATCTACGAATTTCCACCCACATTGCAGAAGAGAAAGCTATTTTAGGAGAAAGTAAAAGAAGGATTTGAACCCGCAATGAAGAAAAGGAAGCTATTTTGGGAGAAGGGATTTTCTGTTTTGTCCAAGATTTCAATTAGAGATTAGGTGACTATTCTCTAAATAGAGGGCATTGTTTGTCGATTGGCAAGTCATTTGAAGCTAATAGCGTTGGGAAAGGTCAACTTGGGAATGTTGACTTTTCCCTGGAACTATTTCTGTTGAGAATAATATAACTCAACTCGTTATCGTGAACTGTTTTTTTTTTATGTTTCCCTTTGGTTTAGACGTTTATTTAGTGTGTCATAATTGGTTTAAAATGTTCTTTTATCGAAAATATTTATTTTAGAAGTATCAAAGCAATGGATTTGGTTGTTAATACAAGATTAAGATACTAAATTTGAGTTAACAGCCAAGAAACATTCGATTGTGACGATTAGGGTAGGAATACAATCTTATGTAATACAAAATTAAGAATACTATATGAAATAAAAATAGTTTAAGTATACTAATTTATTCATATTTAAAACAAAGCGTCTGCTAATCTACCATCTGCTAATTTAATCATGGGCCAACACAGAGTTTCTAACTTTGTACTAATGAATTTAGATTTAATTCTGTTTTATAACCGATTCCTTATGTATGAGATAATCTGGGTTTTTTAAAAGTTTTCTGTACATTTAATCACATTTCTTAAAAGAATTAAGGATTTTTTCATTAATTATGTTTCAAAATTGTAAAAATTGCAAATGAAATGCGTTTACTTAAAAAAGGATTTAGGGAAATTTTTTTAGCAAGGTGAATCAAGCAATTGATAATTGAATAATGAGAATCATTTGTATTATTTAATGCAGATTTGATGTATGGAACAGAACATAAAATAATCAAGAAATCGTATTTATAATCGGTCTTAAGGAGAATATTGATCCATCTGTTGTAGATCATTCATCAGCGTTTCTTGATACATTATTATTTTTTTTTCAAAGCTCAGAGTAGTCGAGTAATTATTCTGATTGTGAGGATAATGGTTGTTATCAGATCCGACTTCATGTCGAGAATAGTAAGGCAGAAATTTTATAAATGCTATTGATAGCATTGAAACTGCAGAAGTTTTATAAATGCTATTGATAGTTGATATTTATTGGGATTATGAGAATGTGTTTTGAATTAGTTTTAATATAGAATAATGAATAGCTGACCTCCGCATGAGAATAATATAATTGAAATTAGAGAGAAATAATGCTCATACGATAAATGATACATATTCTTTCGCTCTTATGAAAAATATAATTAAAATTTCGGCTACTTTTAAGAAATAAAATTATATTTACTGTATTTCCAACAATTACGTTCAAAAATTCCAAAACACATCCTCATAATCCAATAAGCAATAAACAACCACTAAGAGTAGCAATAATAAAAGAAATAAGTAGCAATAGTTCTGAAGTTTAGTTGTCGATAGTTTATACAATATATATTTTAATAACAAAAGAAGTTCATTTTAAATCGCATTTTCACATCATAATAAAGCATCCATTAATCCTGATATAAATAAATTGATTGTATATATTATATTATTGATTAATTATTTTAAAGGTAGCGAAATCAACTGATTTTGTCAGTCCAGTTATCGAAGTTAGAGTGTTTGCCGATAATTATTTCCGCATTCTCTCTAAGATTGAAAGTTGGTGACCAACAACAGATATTTGTTAACTTTTCTCTAGTTATTTTTCAAATGAAATAATTAAAATCAACAGAATTGGTACAGTGACTCTAGTTAGAAAAAATTCGTAAGCTTTCAATCTACAATGAATCTTTGGTTAAAAAAATTGCTTCTATAATTTCTTTAGAATATAGATGATAGTGGAGATTAGTCATCCTTCGTTCATCAATTGATGATTTTTTAATGAAAAAAATGGCCTCTTTGGTATAGTGATTATAGCTGGATAACTCAAATGAATTAAAAGTTTCTTTACCAAAACATAGGAAAGTAGTGGGTTTTTTTGAAATTTTTCTACTTAATATTTAATTAAAGAGAGACCGGCGAGCATTGAAGACGTATCAAAAGTTAATGATCTTTCATGTGATAAATTTGATAATAAAGTATCAGTAAATGGGAACTGGGAATTAATACTTTCGTTTGTTAAGTATTTTAAGTATTTAGAAATAATTAATTGAAGTGACATAATATGCGTATCGTCGTAAAAAAAAAACTAAAAATACATTGAATTTTCTTTTGAGCATCATACATATGTACAGTTTAAATCCATTTAATCGTATATAAGACACACTCCATGATAATTCGTTAATGAAAGTAAATCTGGTAGCATACATTTTCATTGTGGTTTAGTATAGCTAAAATATTATAGCTTTCAAATTTTAATTTCATTTAAAAATAATTTTATTATTTTTTGAAAGTATTTAAAGTGTTTACTATCGAGTAACGTGTAAACGGAATAACAAAAAATACCTGAAATCCATAAATAAAAAAATACTCGGGGGTGGGGGAGGGCTGTTAAGTAATGTAAATCTGTCCCAAATTTTGAATTTTTACTTTTCCTGCATTATAAAATATTAAAAAAAGAAACTGAAAAGCATTAACTACTTTTAAAACTAAAAAAATTTTAAACGTAGAAAATTTATTAACAAAAAATATTTTAAAATTATACTAAATATGTTAAAAAAATAGATAAAATCTTCTGTTTATTTATTTTAAGATGCCACTTGTTATAAGATTTCTTGAAATCTTATAATAAGTAATTCTCTCTCATAAAAGTCTCTAGTCTCGTGAAAAGTCTGAAAATGGATAAAATTTATAAGAAAGTGTTACAAATTTTGCGATTATAATTATAAATATCAAAAACTTTTTATTTAAAAACTATTTTTCAGCTATTTTTATTACACATTTAGGTAATTTATCATTTCAGCCATTTCTTAAAAAATATGTCTTTTCAAACTGTATCTTTATTTGAATTATTTTCATTCATAAAAAATTGAGAAAAGCATATAAACATAATATTCATTCTTCGGACCCAGTAAGGTTTTGAAATTAGAAATTTATTCAAAGCTCGTCGTCTAATTTTAGTACAAATAGATGTTTATGCAATTTAGTGACGAGGACTTAAAAAAGAAACCTGGCTAAACTAGAGCTACTTTACATGTTTGTAGCCGCCTTTACAGCGGGTTCTGTGCAATAAACCAACTGCACTGTTTTAGCAAAAATGAGATTTAGTATCTTTCTTAAAGTTAATATCCTAAAATATTCTATGTATTTTTCCGAAAGAAATCGCATAAAAATACTTGAACATGTATTTGAACCCATAAACTGAAATTTAATGTCAAAATACGCCCAAAGACTACTCGATCATAAACTGAAAAAACTGAGTGCTTTAATGTTCCCCAGAAGAGCATTTAGGAGAATTCCTATCTTTTTTTTATACTTCAATATGGGGTGAACTCTTAATTTATATTTCTAAGCGTATTTAAAGACATCCGTCTTATAAATGTGAATTGATCGTAAACAAGTTTTATTACATAATAAAAAATAAAGTGAAGAATTTTCAAAATGCTCAAAAATAATTATGGTTTTATAATAAAACTTATTTTTAGATAGATTTACTTAGAAAGAAAGAGCTTCGACCTCAGCTGGTGCTGATTTATTATTACTAATTTTTTTTATTTGTATTTAACTTAAATTTTCTAGTGAAAAAAGTACGATTATTGCTAGTTAAAAATGAATATTATCACATAAAATATTATTTGAAGTCAAAAAAATATTTATAAATGCGCAATAGAAATAAAATTTGAAGGTATTAATGTTAACGAATGTGATATAAAAAATTGATGTAATCAATATAAATAAAAAAATTAGGAAATTAAACTGTGTATGGTAAATTTGCTGCTGAAATTTTGATTTTTCATTATTTTATGTTTTTAAAAATTACAACTATTTATTTAAAAAAAAACTAACCTTTTAATTTTTAAATAATTTTTATCAATTTAGTTTTTAAATGACTTTTGAGAAAATTCATTCCTTTTACCATTCGAATTCCTAAATAATTTATAGAACTTAAGTTTTTGAATATTTTTTATTATTTTAGTTTTTGTCATAACAGGCTTTAAATATTCCTATTTACTTAATTTTTCATTAATGCTTTGAATTTATCAATACTGTTTTTAAAATAATTTGCAATCAGTCGTATTTTTTTACTGATAATATATTTTAAAAGTTTTCTAAAATATGTCCTACATAATTGCACTTGGGAGTTTTTTCACTTTTACTATAAAAATATTAAAACTAAACACTTTTCCTTGATTTGATTTCACAGACTTAAATTTTTGGTTAGTTTTTGTAAAATTTTAGAATTCTTTCCTGTTATGAGTCTCAACATTGTAAAGAAAGTTTTACAGGCATTCTTAATGGATATAAAATAGATGCCAAGTCAAAAATTCCTGACTTTGGCGACGCATTTGACTAATTTTTGGTTATTTGACGATGGATTTATCGTTAAAAATAAAGGTTCTAGGAAAACAAAAGTTTTCCTGATACTTCCATAAGAACTCATGATCCAGTGATTTTTTTTCTATAAAATTGTTTTCTACAGTTTGTTTACGAATTAATTTAGGTTTGAAAAAAAAATATGATGTAAACGGGGTCTATTGAACAAAGTGGAAATTTGGGTAGTAACGTTTCGATTTATGAATAATTTTCCCGTTATCCTTCTATTGTACAAAAAGCAGAAAACCTTACAAGTAAAATGTCTTTATTTACTCGAAAACAAACTTCTGTTGAAGTTGTCAGTAACCTTTCTACGAAGAAACTAAAGAACAAAGTGGGTTGATGTTTGGGGCAGATTGAAAAAGAGATTAAGCTGGGAAAATTTCGGAGTTTTTATTTTCTTTTGCTTCCCAATTAATGGGGGGGAAGTAACTTTACAATATTGTGCCGATTTCCGAGAAGTGTTTAAAATTTCGGGACAAGTCAAAGTGAAAATATTTATTGTTATTAAAGTAGTAGGAATGCCACTTATTTTCCAAAATTCGAAGAATTCTGCAAAGCTGCGAAAGTTTGTAACAAAAAAAAAAGAAAGTTTTCTTTCGTTGAATTAAATTACAAAGAACTTTTTTCTTTAAGATTAGAATTCAAAAGTTTTTTTTATCGCATTTTCAAAAAGTCACTTTTTGTTTAAAAGTTCATCTCTCTCTCTCTCTCTTTATTTCAACTTGTGGTAAAAAAAGAAAAAAAAATGTGCTTGGGTTGGCTACTATAGGTCAGATTGTGTGAATCAAATTTTCATATTTATTACAGATAATTTATTTAAGATAATAAAGTTAATGGCCGTTAATTAGAACATTTCATCAAAAATTAATCGATATTTTAAAGTTTTTAATTTCTAGCATCTGAAAATGTAGTTTCACAAATGTAGTCTGTACACCGTTTTACATTTCAATTAAGTGAATTTTTAAGTATACAATTTAAACTTGAGCATTTTTTCCGATATTTTGTTTATTTTATCAATATTTTTAGTATATTTAATATTAAAACGCTTCAATGTTGAATTAAAATTCAAATTGCTTTCTGAACTATTTTATTCGGATTTTTTCCGTCGTTAAAAGCAAAAAAGAAGGCTTAAGTTTAATATCTCCGTAGTTTTCATAATGTGTAATAAATTAATGTTACAATTTCGCGAAAGACATTTGCAAGAAGAAATGCATTGGGGACGGGGTAGTTGCATTTTTTTTAGCTCAGTGATGTTTCGAAATTCCAATCTCTGAATTATGCATTTAGGGAATAAATAAAACAATTCCATTGTTCTTAAGAAATATTTTTTGACGACTACTGTTGTTTAATGTTTAAAAAGCATTATTGAGCAAATAAGAACTGTTAATTTTTTTTCATTGAAACTAAAAACATACGATGGACATTAAAAATGGCTAGTATTTAATGAAATTATGTGATAATATTAAATCTGCTTTTTTTGTAAGCAAACTTTTTTTTGCCTTTATTTTATTGATCGGTTAAACCATTGGCCGCCGGTGTTGCATTGACGCAACGGTCAAAATAAATGCGTATGAAAATTTAATGACCATATCAATTTCATTTAAGTTGCAGTTTTTAACATGGGCTAAAACAGAGGAATATTTCTGAGAAATCATATTTAGCATAATTAATAATTTTATTTTTAAACGAGCGTCAATTTTGAAAGGTATAGTTTGTAATAAAAGTAATCTTATTACGACCACAATTTATGCAATAACAAAAAGGAGATAATAATTTCACAGTGCTTTAAACAAAATGGAACAAAAAAATATTCATTCAGGCAAATGATACGAAAGAAA
This sequence comes from Argiope argentata, assembly GCA_026289955.1. Classification (NCBI taxonomy): domain Eukaryota; kingdom Metazoa; phylum Arthropoda; class Arachnida; order Araneae; family Araneidae; genus Argiope; species Argiope argentata. The sequence continues at coordinate 39,153 of JAOUZG010017997.1, read as the reverse complement.
ATAACCTGAAGAACCAATAGAAAACCCATTTATTTTCTACCTTATCCTTTGCGCTCTATGCTATTAATTCTATAGAAGATTAATTTTGGCTCATTATATTGAGTTCTTTCACGAGTCGGGTATCTGTTTCAATCTTTAGTTTTCTATTATCAGGAAATGCGTAAACATTGATTATAAATCTGCTTGTGGTTTTACGGATAATTTGAGGTGTTAAACAACTATATTTCCTTATAAATTATTTATGGCGAATGTTAATTATGGTAAGTGCTTAATGTTCTTCGATGTTAATAATGGGCTTGTATTATTCGAAATATTTTTGAGCATAATTGAAATGTATTTATATTTAATTCATCACAATTTAGTTTTCAAATTTATAAAACTGATGCTATTTTTTGCTATTGTAAAGGTTGTTAGTACTATTTCATTCTGCTTTAATTGTGGTGTATTTTAAGATTGGTTCTGATCATCTATAATGCGACAGATTTAGTTATATATGTGACGATTATTTCGCCAACAAATCTGAAGACACTTTGAGCACAAAAACATCACCAACATTTCTGTGAAATGGCGACAAAAATATGGTCATTAAAAGCTATCCATTGAATAAACAGGCAGGTTGATTACAGTTTTATAAATACTTTTAAACAACGTTTTAACCCAAATAAATTGCAAAATATGAATTATTATTTTTTTATTATTTTCAAGCATAATTCTTTTGATACTTTTTTATAATTTGTTCCGTTTAGTTGATATTAATTTTATATAATTTTCATATATACGGTGATATTAAAATAAAATGAATATGTTTGGAAAGAAGTAACAGAATATATTTGGCCAAATATAATCAAATCTTGTCAATCTACATTCAACCGGGAAATTTTAAATTATGTAAATAATACATTTCAATGCCAGCGTCTTGGCACAGAGGTAGCCCGTCCTCCACAGGATCTGGGCTCCCCAGGTTCTAGTCCTAGCCAGGCCTAGGTTGTTCTTCTGTGTTTTATCTGTGAGGTGGGTGAATGTGCTTTCCTGTAAAAAGAATATGTGCAGAATATGTGCAAGTAAATGTGATAAGTGTGTTCATCTTCATATGAGCTAGAAGTCAGACATCTGCCCTCGGGTGCTCAGGTCTTCATACCCTCAGAAGATACTGCACCCCTCCTTCCGTTGTAAAGCGGACACGTCATCAACATGAGTAAGTTCCGATTTTTTCCAAATAGTTACAATATAGCATTATTTTTATATCGATTTGCCAATTAGTCGATAGAAGGCTAAAAGTGACAGCGTTTATAATAGATATAACTTGGCATTAACGTTGCATTTAATTCAAGGATTTTACACTACATTTCTAACTACATTACATACAATTTTAGGCAACTTATTAAACACTTTTCATAACAATAATTTAATTTCCAATATATACAAATTAATGTTAATTTTCATATGTCTTTTTGACAAATCCACAGTTAATAAACAATCTTCATGAAATTCGGCAAGTGTGAAGTAAGCAGAAGATCATTGCCAACATTTTGAGCCCCGAAAGTTAATTATAATACAAGAAAACGTGAATTCAGACATATTTAATTGACACTTCAAAAAAGAATTATTTTTCTTAACCAATGTATCAACGCAATATAATGATATTTTAAATTTTAAATTAATCCTAATTCATTTTTTAATGTTTAGCTTAATTTAGCCCATATTAAATCATCCTAACATATTCTCTTATTTCCTGATCCCGTTCCACTTTCTCTATATAATGAAATCAACAGAAGCGTTGTGAAAGTGCCGCTCAACGCTTTCACGTGACGAGTGAAGGGATAAAATCACTGATGTAAATATTTTCATCTAAAGGATCAGTCCTTTTCTCTCGTTAAGGTAACTAAATATCAGAATTCAGATTTATGAAAAGGTCATGGTATATAAAAACAGGGATAAATGATTCCATGCTTTTTTTTTCTTTCAATCTTCCGTTTTTGTGTCAATGTTTGTACATTACGCGTGTTTCCCGAAATGGAATAAAATGAACTTAAAAATTCAACATGTCTTCTCCCTGATTTCGGCAATGACTCTACCTTCTGCTTCAAACAAAAATTATCATGTGTTACATATATATACATAATTGTACTATATCAATAAATATTTATATTTTTAACAATACAGTTTCCGTTTCTGTATAATTTCCAACTATATTTAAAACATTTTTTTATTTAACCATATTCATGACGTCTTTCTCTCTTTAAAAGTAATTGTTTCTTATATTTTGCAAATCCCTTTTATTTTTTTAATGGAATTTTCCTATGTTCATTAAATTGCGCCCTTTTATCAATATCATTTATTCGAATTAAGTACACTTCAGAGATCCATTTACGAACAATGTTGATCAAGAACTCACTAGGTACATAAACCACAAAGCAGATTGAAGTAAACAGATAAAAAGTAATATTTTTAAAAAAACAATTTTTTAAAATAAATTCTTTTTTTGGATATTAGGACATTTATTATTTTAGTTACTTTTTATTAAATATTTATAACTTTTGTTCTCTTGTTCCGCTTTACAACAGAAGAAGGGGTGCAGTAGCTTTTGAGAGTATGGACACCCTTCTTTCCTGAGTAGCCAAATACAATCAACATTGACTAAGTTTCCCCAGTCCCACTTTCCGACCAAGTTCGAACTCGCAGCACAAGGAATATTATATATATATATATATATATATATATAGGGGATTGTGAATTACTAGTATGAATTGAAAAAGGTAAAAAAAGGATTACAAAATTCTAATCCATTTATAAATTAAATTGCAAACAACTAGCAAGGGCGGCAAAAAGTTTTAAAAAATCCGCATAAGTACAATATTAATGCAGAAAGTCATATAGTCAAAAATAAATACCTAAATTATAATAAAGATTTAAAAATTTCTATGGGCTTTAATTCGCAAGTAGGATTTCCCTTTTCATTTAATCTATAAACATATAAATTTTTTTTAAAAAATTGAAATGTGACTGAATTAAAGTGGACTTGATTCACAAAACTAGTATTTTTAATTGTATTAAATAGAACAGAGAAATTCTAAATAAATGTATTGCGTATCAATATTTTAATAAACAGAAAAATCAAATATCTTGCCTCTCAAACTGTTTACCTATATTAGAAATTTTGCAAAGAAAATGGAATTAAACAAAAATCTATTAAATAAACAGTTTCATTACCTGAGCTGGAAATTTTCATAGATGACTTGAGTCTAAAATTTACGCAGCTCATATTTCTAAATTTATTGTATTTTCCCAGCATTAAAATTCCTATGTTAAGTCATAAAAATTTTATATCTTTGTTCGTAAAGGCATTGGATAAATTTTCCGAATATTTTACCTATTAATTCTTTGAAGAATTTGGGAAAGATAAACATAATTTTATATCCGTTTTTCTACTCGAATTTTTGTGATTTTACTTTAGGTATTATAGATAAAAAGATTTCTATTATTTTTAAAACCAGGACAAAAAGAAATTAATTCCCTTTACCAGGAAATGTTTGAAACAGGGAATGAGAGATCCGGTAACTGTTCTTTTATCTCAAATCCTAATTCATTTCTTCGATTTTTTTCCTTACATTTAGTGGTTAATTATTTTTGAATTACACGTCTCTCCTACAACATTACATGAGACTAAACACGTTTATTTTTAATAAAAATTATTTGTAAACAATCTTTACTTATTTTTTAATGCATTTCAAATTATTACAATTAAAATCATCAGGCTTTTTAAAAATTTCTCTTCTAAAACTGTATTTTGATTAGCTTCCATAATATTAACTTTTATGATATTGATGAAGGAATAAATTTGAAGGTTAAAAAGAATGCAAGATCTTAAAAAGTATCGTAACTAGCCCAAACATGAAACAAAGATATTTCTCATGTCCTTCAGAACAAATTATCGATCACTAAAACATGCAATAAAAATAGAGGTATTTTTAAAGAAAATTCTTTATTAAAATCAGATATGAATTTAATTTTAAAAAAATAAAAAATCTTCAGGACTAAATCTATGACAATACGTGTAACTAATCTGAGTAATTATACTTTTTTTTTCAATTATTAAAATTTTGTTTCCTTGCAGTCTTGAATTATATTCAAAATTCTTTTTTTTACCTCGACAGTTTTATATTGTAACTCCGTACTTTGCCCCACCCCAGCAAATTTGTTGCTGTGACATCCGTTGTGTATGCATATTTTACTTTACTTACAATAGTGAATGAAATGAAGATTTAAGACAAAGTCTTCCGTATCTCTCAGTGAAATAAGAGTACAAGAAATAATTTAAGATATCTGTAGACACATTCATAACCTTCAGGATGCTATTAAATATAGTTCAATGTTTCTATCTTAAAACGTATTACTGTATGGATGTTGCACGAATTGACTAATATCCTCGTATAATTATTACAGTTGGAACCAAAAACACAAATTTTCTTTTATGCGGCACTCAAATAGCTCATTTCTGTAGCGATCCCGAAAAAAGTAATACCCACCTATTATAAGTGTAACTATTTCATATAATCTTCGATTTAAATTAAACAACCTATGTTATTATGAGTCATATAGCATATTGTTGCGAAAAATTTTACAAGAACGGCGCAAACATACATAATTTATTTTCTAGGTAAACGGGTACTAAATATATTCAACACAAGCTATGAATTTACAACGAATTAACTCTATTTAATCCGCAAATTTAGGGTTACAGCAAAGCTATATAATGCACGTCAGAAAGAAAAGACGCTCCCTCAAGCTAAGTAAACTAACGCAGCTTGAACTCCTAACCGATTTCATTCTCCTCCTTAAGATTCGCTTTAAATAGCGTTCCACTAAAGTGGAAGGGCAAACGTAGAAACCACATGCTCGTTCCAGACAAGTGTGGAACTTTCACCAACATTCTCTAAAAGAAAATCAATTTTTCAGATTTTACAGCACATTTTTTCGGGTAATAAAAAGCGTTAGCAACCTCATAATGTCGCAAACACACCTACATCATCAAATATGGTGACTTTCGATTGAAATTCCTTTAGAACCGTCTTTTCTTGCTGACGCGCACTTCCATTACAATTAATTTCCTGCCATTAAACTATTTGCAAATATTTACATCAAAGTGTCCATCTTATTTATACAAAAATCGCAACAATATTTATAATCATTAACTTATAAAACTCCAACAATGGATAAATTATTCAGACTACCTCTGGATTAACTATACGTCATTTAACATCACTAGTAATTATTTTGTGTAAAAAATATATTCCTAACCTTATTTTCAACTTTACTTACTACTCATTGTATCTAATATAGTTTATAATGGCTATAACATTTGTGGTTGTAATTACTATTTTAAAAATCAAAGTTTAAAAATTAATAAATAAAAATAAAGCTTTAATGGAAACCATGAAATATTTCTTGAAATTTGTGTCAACTAGAGCAAATATGCATATTTAAAAAAGGAGATAACACGTAATTATTTACTGTTTGACTGTTAATGATTAAATAATAAACATTAACAAAATGCATTCGTGTTTTTTTAAAAAACAAATTATAAAATATTGTACCACCCTTTGGGATTGATGTAGATTGAGAGTTGATAAAACAATCTCTCGAAAATTTATTCGTGTAAATCTCTAGAAAAAGCGGGAAATTACAGCAGTTACGTGTCAGAATTAAGCAGTTACATTTCCGCTAATACATGAGGAAACGGCTTCCTAACACCGCGGTCTCTAATACCTCAGATTGACAACAACTTCTGGGTCCTAGACTAACAAGCAAGTCTTCTCTACTCTCTCGTCATCATTGCCAATCGGGCGGGGGTACTTATACCAGATCTGTCATGAAAATTCAGGACTTTCGCTAAGATTCTGGAAGGTTCTAGGCTGTCTCGCTTAGTAATGGTCCTAGAGCTTAGGTAATTGAATTTTCCAGAACTATTTATTTTTCACCAAATGACACAATGTCGCCATATATTTTGCAAAAAGGTCGCCAAATCACTGGAAATGCTGTTTTTACGTAAAATACGCCTAAATTGCTCGATCTTCGTCCCAGAATCTGAGTATTTCCGATCCGCCTGAGGTATTTCATTATGAATACTAATATTTACAGAAATATTTAATAAGTTTGTAGCATTATTCTATTTTTATCTGTAAACAATATTTCGCTCGGCTGGTTTTAACTACTTCACAATTATAAAAATACCTTTATTATAATGTAGCGAAATAAACTATATATATTGTCTGATTCAGACACCTCTAATCAATACCAGACAACTACTGTATGTATGACGCTGAATTTCTTGACTCAATTAGTCACGTCTCGTTTAACCCTCTAATTTATAACTGAATGAGGAAATTGTCATGCTCAGACTAAATTCTTTACGTGTTTGTAGGTAATAATACGATTATGGTACAGTTTTGCAAGTCTGAAGTAATTGAGCAGAACAATTTCAATAAAATGAAGAGAAATTCAATTTTCAGAAAAAATTAACGCTTTTTTGTTTGTAGAAACCTAGATTAGTAAATATTTATATTTCTGACGTCTCGATTAGTAAAATAATCAATGAAGATATAAAATATGTAATGCATTATTTTATTCTGAAATATTCTCAACTCATGAATAACTACAAAACATTTTTGGTGAATTAATTTGAAAATTCTTTGCATTCTGATTGATTGAATTTATAGAAAATATATCAAACTGAAATGAGACTTGAATTTTTAGTTTTAAAATTCGAAATAAAATGATATTTAATGATCATCTATTAAATGTTTGTTAGGTTTAATAGCAACCAATTATTTTTTGCGACACAGTTTTTAGATAGAGAATGATCCAAAAAATATTTAAACAATTCTTTTAATTTTTAAATATATAATAAAGCATTAATTATTTTTTTAGATGAAAAAAATAAAGTGTCATGAATTTGTGATATTTCTTTGAAATACTTTGTTTCATGAGAAAAACAGCAGTTATATAAATAAATCTGATGTATGTCTAGTCAATAACCCCTGTTTTCACGATGAATTTGAATACTTGGTGGTGAATTTGCAGATTCTGTTAACGAAATAGAAGATTCTGAAAACTGAAAATTTTTTCGATATATCCATTGGACTGGATATATATACTAAATTGACATATGGTGTAATTGTTCATTCTTTAAATATTCATCTTAACATACAAAATGAGCAAGGCTTTATTATTTGATATATCCGAAAAGGTATAGTCATCATCTAAACACTTCTGAACAGAAAAGTTATGTTATGAACCTGTAAGGTTTCTTCAAAGCGCTTTTTTTAATGGTAAGGATGGCCGTTTTATAGTTAAATCTAATGGATGTCTAACCAATGACCCCGGTCATGGCAACAAATATGTTGGTTTGACGACGAATTCAGGGATTTTGATGATAAAATCCAAGATTCCAGAAATTGTAAAAATCATGTTGATATCTCTATTTGGACCCATGTTTGTTGCGTTTGAAATTTAAACACCGAATTGCAAACTATAAAATTTCCAAGAAATCAAAACTAAATCATGTTAACATACAAATTGAGCAATGTGATAAACATGTAAAGTGTATGTATATGGATACTTGCAACGATTTGCAATAATTTATTCTTTTTCAACACATTTTCGTCTCGGCAAACATTCGATTTATTTCTCTATTTTGAATTTTAAAATATAAATTCGAATTACAAATTATTAAAATGACTCCAATTTATGTTTACAGATTCAAGTATTGCTGCTTAGATGCTATGGAATTTATGTATTGATTAGTATTTTTAATAAATAATTATTTAAATGATTTATTTATTTAAAAATAATTTAATTAATTAATATATTTATTATTATTCATTTATTTTATTATTATTTGTTTTATTTTATTTCTTAATGCGCATTAAGTTAAAAAATATTTTTTAACTAAAATTTTCTCTAAGTCTAAAATAATACAACTTTTCGATAATTGTTAATAGTCATCTAATATTACAATAAAGTTTATTCACAATAGAATATATTACAGTTTTTATGCTATGTATCAACTTCTATTTTACCAACAGCATTTTCCTTAAATGTCGCTCTAAAAATATTTTCTCATATATTCATTTTTATTTCGGCTCTTTTTAATAAGAAAGCATTAATGTATTTTCATAATAAAAATAATTTCACATTTTAAGCTCTTCAACACATAAAATGTTTTAGAAATAAACCTTTTATTTTAAGTAAGACAACAATTCCCATAAATTCTAATTTAAATCTACGATTTCCACTGGGGAAGCTACGATAAGATTTTATTTCCTCAAAATTTGCTTTTTGGAATCCAAACACTCCCTTTTTAAGATCAAATTAATAGAGTACTAAAAAAGGGAGTAAAACCTTATTTTCTTGAAAGTAATAAAAGTAAGAAGAAGTAACACATTAAAGGATAACACATAAAGTCAACATTGAGAAGGTAGCTCTATTTCGTTATCTTTTTTTTTGGGGGGGGGGAATAGATCTCTGCTCTTTTTTTACTACCTTTAGCTGTATTCAATTAACGAGGTTCTTATTATTAAGAAAATGGTGACTAAGGAATGCTGTAGCATTTAAAGGGAAAGGTAAATGGAGAATTTCATTATTGCTCTGAAGTGCTGAGATAGTAGGAAAATAATGATCATTAAAATGTGCGAGGGAGAATTTTGATAAAGAGGAAGATTTTGCAGGCAGAAATTTGGATTAGGAAACTTATCTGGCGGATTTAAAAAGGTCGGTGAAGATAATCATTTCTTTATTAATGCAAAAGGCCTAGATTGGGTTTTAAATATAATACCTTATTTAATTATAATACTATTTAACTAGTGTTGGTACTACGTATTATACCGCCTTAGCCAAAAATCACCAGTGGTTTAGTAATTTTTTGGCGACGGATTTAAATTTGGGGATAAAGATCAAAGGATCACACTATTACCGGATTGCCATAATTAGTGGTTTAGCAACTCATTGGCGATTACTTCAAATTTGGCGATAAAGTTGGATGGTATAATACGTAAGTACATTAATTTTATTTAATTTTAATTATAATACTATTTGATTAATAAACTACATTTTAATTATAATGCTATTTAATTAACATACTACATTTTTAATTATAATACTATTTAATTAACATACTACATTCTTAATTATAATACTATTTAATTAACATACTACATTCTTAATTATAATACTATTTAATTAACATACTACATTTTTTAATTATAATACTATTTAATCAACATACTACATTTTTTATTATAATATTATTTAATTAACATACTACATTTTTAAATTATAATACTGTTTAATTAACATACTGCATTTATTTAATTATAGTACTCTTAGATGAGCTGTGTTAAGAAGAATAGAGTACATAAATTTATCTTTTCCTATCTCGTAATAAAACGGTAGAAAGAATGACAGTGTAATAAGCCAATAATGCCATGCAGTTTTTTCCATGTTGATAATAATAGTGAATGCATTGGTAGAATCTATCACGGTACAACCCTTTTCTAAGGAAGTAGTCCCATCATCTATGAAAAGAGCATAATTTCACCTTTTTCCATGCCCAACAAGGTGAGGAACCACTTGCCGGAGGTTTCTCGCCCTCAATTGCGGGATGCCTTACCATTTGAGTACTTTTATAATTATAAAAAAATAAGTAAAAAATCAATTTCCATGCATAAAATAGCAAACAGTTTATTCTTATATTCACTACATCAAGTGTCAAAGTGGTAAAAAGAAAGAAAACACAGCAAAAAACGAAACATCCGCATGCATAGGATGAACTTTTTAGAGAGAATAGAAAATTTCTCTCTTCTTCTTTCTAAACAAAACTTGAAAAGTAACGGCATCTTAGGAAATAAAGAGCAACTCTACCTATTTGCATCTGTGACAATAAAGAATATATTAGTATGATGCAAAAAAATAAACCTTCTTTTGTTCTAAATGTATAGCTAACTTCTGGCTGTATGAATTTGGCTGGAATATGAAAGCGTTACAACTTCAACTTTACAATTTCTACCGACTTAAAATTTCAGCTTCAGCTTATAACTTTTTGATATTTAAATATTTTTCTTCGCGAAGGCGAAAGTGGGTATGAAATGAAAAGTCAAGAATTTATATTCTGAACCAGAGGACCGTTACCCAACTCAGTTTATAGGGACTGGGGGAATTTTATGCTGTTTAAAGTTTTTCTATCTCTCGTTTAAAAGAAAACTTTATTGAGGATGTTTGGAATTTTTTTGGGGTATAGGAGAAATGTAAATATCTTATTTTTTCCAAAATTGTTATTGGCACTCCTTTTATAGGCATATTTCGAAAAAGTTCTTCTTTTCGAATAATTTAATTATAATTTCTAAAAAAAATACTAAGCATTAAAGAAATGTTGTATATTTTGAAAGTTTTTTCACATTTTTTTCGTTTTTAAAGTTTTATTCGCTTTCAAGAAATAAATATTTCCAAAGAAAGAATTTCCAGCGGTTTATGAAACTATATTTCTGACTATTTGTGATTTATTTTCTACAGAAAAAGTTGCTTGTCTTCTTTCAACTGTATTAATTTAATTAACTAATATAAATAATTTGGCATATACTAATTTCATTGAGAAACAAATAGAATTAAAACCTATTAAACTTATAGTAAAAATAAACTTATGAATATCAAATATAAAAAAATTATAATTTCGTTATTTTTTCTGTAAGATATAATATGGGCTAAATTTATATATGTAAAATGATTCTAATTTTAATCTTCCTTATATATTAGCTGACATTGTACATTCAGTTTAATCAAATATTTATATTAAAGTAGGTGACTAACTTATAAAGTCTTTTTTTATGGAACTATACATATTTTTAATTAAATATTTTAAATTTTTGAGCAGGTTTTTAAAAAAAATAAACAAATTTATTCCTAAATCTATTTTTTCGAAATTTATACTGATTTTTATATTGGTATTTACATACTTTTTAAGGAGTTTTTTCTGTATATCTTTAGATGCTATTTCCCCAAATAAAGAATGTGTTAGTATTTTCCTACGAAAACATACATTAAATTTTAATGAATAGTTTTATTCCAAATTTGGCATAATATTTTCTCGATATCTTCTACAGCTCCTGACATAGAAAATAAATCATCTATATTTTAAAAATATTTTATAGTTGTTTTAGTACTTCACAACGTGAAAAAAAATTAAAATTTCGTGTTATTAGTAGAACGTAAATATTTAAAAAATAGATTTAAATTATGTTGTTGCTTTTTAGTTTCAAGTACTAGCTAATATATTTCAGGAACTACATGCAAAATTTTTAGCAAACTGTTTGTTAAACCTCTAAATTAGAAGTATTTTTTTTCCTTTACATCCTCTTTATAACTTTTTTTTGTTCCAATTTTTTTAAAAACACTTTTGACACAAAATTGATATATTGTGGTTTTATAAATATAAATTTTCAATCTTTTGTATGTAAATATTCATAGTTATAGCAATTTTTTTAGCGTTTTTCAAAATATTCATCTCGAAAGTAGACTTTATTATTTATAAAGTTTTTCGGACTAAAGCATGATGTGATTATTCTCATATGTGGAATTTATTTTTTTCTGGTCCTCTCAAGTTACTTTGACTTCGACGCTAGCTTTACAAGCCAATAACAATCGCTTGACTTGGCTGATCTCTTTTCTCTTGTGGTTATGTTACTCAGATAAGAGTCCTAGCGTTACGGGTTCGGTCTTTGACCTTCAATCGCTACGTTGGTAACCTTGACAACGCTCATTCATGCAGAATTCGTGATACCATTTACCAAGAGCAAAAGTCGTCAGACTCACTTGACACAACAGCAATCACCAGCTTGCTATAGCTTTTGGTACTATAAAAATTGTTCTTCTCTCGTCGACTCATTGGTGGCTGATAATTATGAAGCTAGCAACATAAGCCAGCAACAATCACTTGACTTGGTTGATCACTTTTGTCTTCTAGTTAAGTTACTCTTCTAGAGATCAAACGCAGCAGGTTAGGTCCCTACCTTCAATTACCACATGATTACAGAAGAAAAACTCAGACAATAGTATCCCCACTACTTACATGCATATTTGAGTACTTAGAGACATATTGGCAAGATAGTGAAGTAAAGAAAGTAAAATCTTTGAAGGGAGAGACGCTTACTCACCTTTAGTCGTTTTGACACGCAAAAGTAGCAACACAGCATGGTGCTACTGCTGATTGCGCTCTATTTTTCCATAGCATCAAGTGTTATACATTTAGTAAAGAAATTTTACTAAGCATTTGGTTTTATTTTCGATCAACAATACCTAAAATTTCGCTAAATTCCAGAATTGCGTCAAAGAAATCAAATCCAAAACTTTATTTACTTAAGTTGTCAGATTCTTTGCTGTCACTTTATATACTTGAATATACAGAATAACAAAAACTCTTTACTTTTAACGGATTCTATCCAAAATTTAATATTGTTGGACACTCGGAAAAGATACATGCAGAAATTTCGGATCCGAATTTTTATGATGTCCTTAAGTTTTTTCCGATTCCGTGCAGTAATTTAAACGAACTTATTCGAGCCCGAGTTTTTTGCAAGTTTCGTGATTTTGTTGGTAGAAACTGTAATTCAAATCTGGCTATTATTTAAACTCGCCTTGTGTAAGAATTTTTTGGACGGAAAATGAGAAGTGGTTTAAGTTCTTAAATCGAAGCGGAAGAGCAGTTAGCTGTGTGGCACTGGTTTGTTGCTCCATCATTTTAAAAAATTTCCTTTCAATTTTTTTTTAATCGAGAAAAAGGATGTATTGTTCGAATCTGTTGATTAAGTTCTGGTAAGGTTAATTTGAACTTTGATTTTCATATTTAACGTCCTATTTTGATTTCCCCAGGAATGAGAACATTGACTTTATACTTGATAATCAATAATAAGGTACTTTAAGGAAACTGCTTTCAACTTAATGCCTCCTCTTCAAAAAATGTACTGTCAACTTTGCTAAAGTTTGGATTTGTTTACTCAGTGGAATAACTAATGTGTATCTACAATTCTAAGAGTAAATCTTTGCACGATATTCTATCATTAAAACTTCTAAGTTATTAAACCCATATTCAGATTGATAAGTAAACTATCATATTTTTTCAACTTTTGAAAGAAATTACATATTTAGCATGAAATAGAGAAATATAATTTTATTGCTCTGCTTCGATATTTTTTAAACTATTGTGCACATAGACAGGCATAACACCAAACTTTTGTGTTTCAATTTCGAGGATATCCGAAACGTTGAGACTTGTCAAAATATCAAGATAGAATTTTTCAACGATTACTATACTTTCTTTTTATATACTTGTACATAAAAGATTAAAATAATTCACGGAATCTCCATTATATAAAATCTTTATCCACATAATTATATGTTTATACTATTTAAAAAGGAATTGTAATTGTCAGAAATCAGTATATTTTTCTATTGTTTAAATGTTTTATATCTCTAAGATTCAATTCTTTTATATTGATTGATTTTCATATTTTACTACTTTGTTATTCGGTATCTATACTACAACTTCTCTACATGTTATACTAAATTTTTAACATTTGCAATACATCTTTTCCCTAACATTGGTATATATAGCCAAACTTCACTCTTGTGCTATAAACATCAAACTCGGATACCTACAAAATATTATGTGGTTATTGTCTTTATTCGAAACTTCATATTCAATACCAATTCTTATTTCAGGAATTTTTAATTTCCTTTCATTTTAATTCATCGTATTAATCGACGTTAGGTACAGTGTATATCGTAAGGATAGCAATCTTAAGAATGCGTGGTATCTTTTCTTTTCTGGTTTGAAAGACTTATTATAATGCTGAAATCAAGAATAGCATTTCAGCAAGTGACAAGTTTCAAATTTGATTTTCTATTAGTAATTAAGAAATTCAGTCTGAAGGAAAAAATTAAATTTAAAAAAACGATCAAAGATGAATAATGAAAAGATGAAATTACATCTTAAGGAAAATATTCGTATGTTTTTTTTCTAGCCACTTTTATTAAAAACGCCATAAATCTGCTCAATCACAGTGCCTTTGTTTATTTTGCTTGAATCTTGTTTTTTGGCCGAAAATTAAATATCTCAAAACTGCAAATGAAGAAAGGAATTATCTTTTGAAATCTCTTTTCACCGCAACTTGAAATTTCCTTCCAAAGTAAGAGTTCCCTGAATATAATAGACATTCCTGATAGATAAAATATTCTTTCACATTCAAAGTGTCTATCGACAAAAGTGTTTCTTTAAGAAATTCGTATTACTATTGCGCTTCAGGAATCCAAAACCTTGCAGTTAAGGTATTTGGGATACATTCAATTAGCTGTATAGCAATTTCTTTCTTTGTTTTACTTTTTAAAAAATCTTTTACTTAGGTCTTTAACAAACGATGCCTACCTTAAACCTAGGGGACAAAAATGTTTACCTTTTCTTTGCTTGTTTTTAGCACAAGGTTGTAGTTTATTTTCCGTGTTTCTTTTCTATTTATAACACTACATGAATTAAACTTAATACCACCTGTAAATTGCTGATTGTTGTTTGTATGGTGAAGAAATTATTTAAATGCTCTACCAGATCATTGTACTTCCCGGCGGCATATAAACTAACCTTACATTGATAGGAACCTTACAAAAATTTAAGCCCGCTGATTGGTTGGACTCATCCTACGTCAGGACCTGTGATGTCAACTGATATATCTTTGTACTAATAGCGATCCTTTGTTCTTTTTTTTGACATAACTACTTAATACATATTATTTTTTCATTCTTTTTCAAATGTCTGTGTTTTTGGAGACTAAATTTCCAACTTCATTTTGTAGTGAAGTTGAATCATATGCACGGAATGTAATTACTGTTCGCAGCGATGTGAAAAATTTAGAATTTTTAAGAGACAAAATAATATAATAATAAATTCCCATTCTTCTTATAACGAATATTTCTTCATGGAAGAATTAAAATAATTTGTATAATTTTTCAAAATTTATTTTTCAGGGAAATTAAGCATTTAAAAACTTATCTTATTTTCAATTGAAAAAAATCTGGTGCCAATTTTTTTAGGCCATTCCTTTTTCTCAAATACGGAAGTTGAAAGGGAAGGCATCTTTCATTTACCAAATTTTTTTATTTTTATTCGGAAAAATTTCAAGGATTTTTAAAGGAATTCTTGTTTTTTTTTCTTTCTGGAATAAACTTTTTACAAGGAATTTTTTTAGAAACCAAAATTGCTACATAAACGTTAATTTGGGGCAAATATTATAAATTCTGTTGTGTTTTTTACAGATATAGCTCAAGAATATAGAGCAGATAGAAAGCAGCAGAATTTGGAGCTTATAACAGCTGGCTATTCAATTTTTTTTAAATTTGAATTTGTGTTTTTTTTTTTTAATTCACGCAAAAAAAATCGAGTTCGCTAATTTTCATAATAGAGGGCGCCATGATGTAATTTTAATTCGTTTCCAAAAGATGGTTAATTATAAATGTTTACCAGTGAATAAAATAAATGATACAAAGAAACATATTTTAATTGATGCAGAGGAATTTTTTGTTCACAATCTCTTGTCTGAATGGACGAACACGAATTCCAATTCGTGTTCGTCAATTTTCCGAATTTCGCTATCCATTTGTAGCATTCTTCAAAAATTTTCACATCACTGCGTCAAAAGATTTGGTTTGAAGTAAATGATTCCACTTCATTATAAAATGGCCGGAAGATTTGTCTCTAAAAACAGAGACATTTCATAAAGATTGAGAAAAAGAAACTTTATGAATTTTTTATGTCTAAGACCAGAGAAACACTGCGCTACTAATCCTTAAATATCACATTTCATGACGTAGGATGAGTTCAACCAATCAGCGGGCTTAAATTTTTGTATGGTTCCTATCAATGTAAGGTTAGTTTATATGCTTCCCGGCGTTCTGGCATAGAGGTAGCGCGTCTTCTTCGCGATCAGGACGTCCCGGGTTCGAGTTCCAGTTAGGGCATGGCTGTTCTTCGGCGTACTATGTTTGATACGTCTGGATGAACTCCTACCCTGTAAAAAGGTGGCTGTGCAAGTGAATGAGATTAATGTGTTGCTAAGTCGTATTCTTGGCTCTAGTTGGCTGTTCTTCAAAAACCAGAGATGCTCATTCGACTTAAATCTGCTGCTGTATTAGCGGGGGAGCTTGCCTATAGGCAGGTGCTATTAGCAACAACAACACATTTAGGTCATAATTTGTAACTGCAACTGGACATTAACCAAGAAATGGATTAGAAGAATAATTTTAAAGGGTTTGCCACTAAGACTACCTGAAATATTTCACAAGATAAGCGATATCAACGGTATGTCATTATCAATTTGCAATTAAAAGGGATAATTGAAATGTATTGTTTAATAAGAAAATGTAAGTGTAATTCGATTCATTTATTATAAATGAATTTTTCTGGAATCCAGATTATTTTTTGTTACAAATAATTTTCGAATTTTTTAATCCAAAATGTTTTTTATTTATATTTTTATTAATAATTTAAAATCTATCAGAAAGCTTTATAATTACTTCATTTTGAAGGATAATGATATATTTTCTGAAACTCGGTATGAAATAATTGTTTTCTGAATGAAATAAAATATATTCTTTAGTCACATAATCTAAAAAAATCCTTAAATCCGTTTTCACTGTTGACATCTTTTAGTAAAAAAGAACTTTACTTATAAAGCCTCGTTTTATCCAGCTTTACTTCAGTCCCTGGAGAATCGAATAGCAGTTGTTACGTGAAGAAATTGAAAAGAACTGGAATTCACTGAGGCTTTAGACAGACTAAAAACAGATTAAGAAAGAGAAATTTTGCCCAAACTCTTATTTACTTTTTTGTTCCCACTTCTTTGTTTCTAGAAAGAAGTGAAACATTCTAACATTTTTAAAATTTGTAAAGTTAACTAAACTTTTTGTATTCTGTCCTCTCAAAATAATCCTAAATCTCTAAAAATACTTCTAGTTTTAAAGTAGTGTTATACTGATTATTTAAAAAAGAATTCTATAATGTTTCCCCTCTGTTTGGGTTTTAAAAATATTAATTTTTTTAAGAAAAAGAATTTTATGAGTTGTTTTAGATCTATGTTTCACCAGTTAACTATTTTTCAAGAAAAAGTTACATATTTTATAAATTGTTAATTTAATAAAATTAATTGACATATCTTGAAATTTGATACTAATTACCATTTTACAACCTTTATATATATTTCAAAATGAAATTTATAATTCAAAAGAAGAAGCTAATAATAAAATTATTATTTACAGTTATTGGTACGACTCAAAGAAGCTACGTTTATTCTATATATGAAGAGAATAGGTTGTCAATTAATTTTTATTTTTTTCACCGTGATTTATGTTATTCATACTAGAAGGTAAAAATTAATCACATTATTTTAAGAATTTTCAGGAATATAGTTTCGTCTATTATATTTAGTTTCTCACAACTTCACATAATATGGCCATTTATTTTCAGGATTCTTGTGATATTTTTTTTGGATAATATTTCATCATAAGTTGTTTATGATGAAGTTTAATTATTAATATCATTTAAAATATGCAAACTGTTCAGGGAGAGTTAGTACTACTCAAAATACTTTTTAGTATAAATATAGCTTTTGAATAGTTATTCAATAAAATTTATCTCGAATTAATTTTATTAATTATAGTACTTGTATTGCTATTTCCCACAAATATGTAATTAATACTCGTTATATTTCATTCTTATTTTTCGTACTAAATTAGAAGTTTATTTAAATTATTTTTTGTCTATGGTCCTGTAAATATAAAGATAAGTGTGCCATATTTCCAATCACAGGTGCTCAGAGATCTGCTGGGCATTTTTATTATTGAGGAGATTGATTATTTCTCGAAATTCCATAAATACTGTAACTTTTGTCACCAAAGTCAAAATTTCACCGCTAAACTACTGAGCAGATGCATTTCCATTTTAGAGTTCATTGACCTAGCATTAATTAAAAACCAGTAATTCTGTTTTCACAATTATTAAACAGCAGGGTATTAATTATTCGTAGTAAAATAGTAAGAGTTCGGAATTTGAGTAACAAAATCTTGCTGTTTATTATGCTTTTTTTTTCTTTTTCAAACGGAAAAATTTACTCAAGAACACCCCCTACCCACTCAACAAAAATATTCCATTAACATAAATATAGTATTTAGTATAGGCTTTTAAACATCAAATACCTAAATGATGTTATTTCTTATTTTCAATTGCAGATAACTAACACTTTGTTACAAATAGTTATTAACTTTGTCATTTATTAAGTTTTGTTGTTACTAAACTAAATTAAGTGCAGTTTCTACTAAATTTATCTACCGAATCCTACCACCCGGAAGTGGAATTTCAAAAGTCTATTTCGAACACTTTTTCGAATAATGATGTCATCATAACAACCCGTCAGCCACAGATGAATCAGGAGAAGTTCACTTGACATCGGTCTTATTCAAATGTCATTTTAGGAATCTTAAAAGCAGTTGAGGCTTCAATGGGAAACCGCTTTAACAGAAACAAGACGAAATATTTATAGAAGTTGCAAGTTCAGATTGCATCAAAAACATTAACGAAAGGTAAACAATATTAAGACACACATTTATACTTTAATTTCAAAAACAAACTTTTTTTGACATAATGATTTTATGTTAAAAATCTATGTGGGTATATCTATGTCGAACAACTTTATTTCAATAATAGGTTGGGTTTAATTTTAATTAAATCTGATATAATAATATATACCGCAATGTAAATGGCATCTTCAATAAATTAATAAGCTCATGATACTGTGCTTAACCACACAAGCCGATAAGAAGATGCAAACCTTATTGTCTATGAAAACGCGTATTAAATATTCGCAACTCAGGTTACGAAATTCACAGCGATTTAACTCTACTTAATTCACAAATATCAAATAACAGTGAAGCTATAGATTGCCTGTCTGCGAGATAAGAGACACTCTCAAACTCAGTTAACCACGTAGCGTGTCCTCCGAACTCAACTGACTCTCTGCCCTTAAGGTGAACCTTAAATAGTGTTCCACTAAACTGGACGCGGCAAACCTAGAAAGAACTTGTTTGTTCCAAAAGATTCTAAAGTTCCCCATTATTCTCTAATAACAAATTTTTAATTTTAACTTCTACTACACATTTTAGCATCTAGTAAAAACAGTTAGTGACCTCATTATGAGGTCAACTCACCTATACCACAAAACTGGCCAAATATGGCGATCTTCTGTTGTAAATTCCCTTAGAACGGTCTTTTCACGTTGATGCGCGATTCCGTTAGAATTAATTGTATATAATTAAACTAATTACAAATATTTACACAAAAATTCAGAAATATTTCAATACTTACATCTAATTTACACAGAATTCATAGCAATATTAATTTGTTTCAGTATCCATATGTATTTAATAGTACATATCAAAATTTCGAATGCATCCGATTGCAGTATCATTTTAACGTTATTGGAAACGTAATTGTCGAGATAGGCTTTCTTCTAAAAGCTTGTTTATTTTAGTTTAAATTAACTTCACTTTTTTATTCCAGACATAGGCTTTGCATATAATATGCGCAATTTATCTTCCTTTACTTTCACCAGTGGATGAAATTCATATACAAATAAATATCAGATGGAACAATGAAAATCGTGAGAACTGTTATCCAGTAGTAATAATGTATTTTAAAAATTTAGTAATTTGAAGGTGATCAATTCAGTTATTCTGCGTCAGAATTGTTGAAAATTCTGAAAACAATTGCATAAATCTGGTATTTTTAAAAGACGGATTTTTAAATGTTAAAATTATATAAAAATATTTTGGGGTGATAAATTTATTATTTAAAAAATTGAAACGAAAAAAATCTGAAATCCATGATATATTTCATTAATTACAATTAAGATTTCAGAAAATGTTTTCCCTTTTACACATTTCCATACTTAAAATTTTACTTTTTTCTTATATAGAAGATTCAGAAGAAATAATGCAAACTATACCAGCCAATAGAATTAAAACTAAGCCAACACCACCAATTAAACACCATTCTCCGTTATAATCAGTAGGAAATAAATTTATATTGTGTAATAAATCTTTACCGACCAACAGACGAGGATCTAGGTGATATGCAATGGGATAGTTAAAAAGAATTTCTTAAGATTTGGACATTTTTGTCGGAAGCTACGCGGCCTTGTTGCTGCAAAAGGGGGTTTACAATCAAAATATGTGTGTGTATGTTTTCTTCTAATTTTTGCAACAAACCTGGCAACATTTTCATACCAGTTTTCATTTTTCCTATTTCTTGTTTTCTATCGCCACTTGTAAGTGGAAGTGCTAAGTAAATGCACAAATTGGTGGCATAAAATTCCCACTCTTCCCAAGAATAAAGAATTAAGTGGAGTAATTTTATTTATTTTTGTAAGTTTTTTTTTTTCATTTTCAAATTTCATTTTGAAACATTCAGAATTATATACTTTTTAAAAATATAAATTGATTTCTAAAGTTTTAACATAATGTAGCCCATAGTAACTTCATTCTCAAAATATTATCTTATTTCCTGATCAAATCTCACTTTTTCTATTTAATTAATGCAACAAAAGATCGTTTAAAATGTAGTAGTTTGTAGTTCCCACGCACAGAGTGAAGAGATACAGCATTGCTGACTTCAACGGATTCTTCCAAAAGATTCCTATGGTATTCTTACTCGGAGTCGACGTTTGTAAAACATTCCTGTAGTAATTTTTTGAGGAGTAAAGAAAGAATATTTCTGAAACTTCTGAACATAGTTCTGAAAATTTGTGCCACAAATAAAATAAATAAATACAACTTATTACTTAAAGTATTTTCTTATGAAATTTTCTTTATATATATTTTTTATTATAGGTTTTATTATGTTCGAATATCGCTAAATTCAATAAAATATATTCATGTCTGAAACAAATGAAATATGAAACATTTTTCTTCTTTATACTATAGCGATTTAGCTCTGCAGTATTTAACTTTTGCGAAACTGAAAAAACTATTTAAATGTAATGTAACCAAAAATATACTACATATTATTTTCGACCAGACAATTTTGATCAATACCAGACGGCCACTGTATGTATGGTGCTGAATTTCTTAACTCAAGTCCCTTGTGCTGGTTTAACTTTGTAACCAGATGATGACCTCATTTGTAACCAGATTATGTGTTGTTGTTCTTAGATTAAACTCCTTACGAGTATGAATATATTACGATTATCGTTCACTTCAGTAAGTTTAAAATAATTTAATAATTAAATTTCTATGTCGGTTTCGTCAGAAAATAAAGAAAAATGCAGTTTTTTAGGAAAATTCATTTACTTTCTATTCATGCAATCCTGGATTAAAAATTCCAATTTTGATAACTCAAGCTGAATGAAAGGCATTAAAGATGGTAAAAAAGATCTGAAATACTATTTTATTATTGTGTTAAAAGTTCAGATGAAACAAATTGATAATAGTTAGGAAAATATATTCTTGCAAACATATTTATACCATTCTTTCAAGGAATTGGACTAAGTTGTTTTTAGTTTTAAAAAATTCTAAATTCGTTCCAAAATATTAAAACATCATAGAATTCAGGACACATTCTTTTATTTTTCAGGATTTATCGTATTAGTGATAATATTTATTGAATAAGAATTCTCGCATTCTGCAACTTTTTAAAGAATGTGAAACTAAAAATATGCTTAAAAGAAGTTATAAAATTCGTTGAAATATTTTAAGATGCCAAATACATACAAGTAGAAAATAATATTTGCTTTTATTCAGTCATACATCAACTATCAAAAATGCAAGTTAATTATTCACAATTTCGCGCTTTCTAGTGAAAACACAAAGGAAAATATTTATATAAGATGCAAATTTAAAATTTATTTGAAAAAAAAATTAATTAAAATTAAAGAAACAATTGCTTATAATTTAAGTTACGATCAAGAGGAAGCAAATACTTGAATTTTCAAAAAAAGTAATTTTAATTTTTGTGAGATAATATGTTTTAAAAGCATTAAAAATAAGTATATGTGAAAAATATTTATTAACAAATGTTTACATGTTTTGGGAAAGCTTTCCGTTGTAACCTTACTTTCTTTTTTAGAGCCATTTAATATTCTTAAAATCACTAACAGCCAAATTAGATAGTTCTCATACCAACAACAATTCTAAGAAGATTGTAATCTATTTTTGAATCATGCCAATTTACAGTTAAAAACTATTTAAAAACATTACATTGTTAGTACAGCATTCGCTTGTTTAACGACAACTGAAATAGGGAGTAATTTACATAAATAATAAACCAAAATGTAAAAGGTGGAGGCTTTTTTAAGAAGATATCCTTGGCAAAGAGACATCGTGTCATTTCACGCAAGGTAGATTTGCATTTCTTGTACCGATTGTGTTGTGCACTTGTAACAATCCGAAAAATTTCAAGAAGTACCTTTATAAACTTAATCGGAGAGATTGTGTCTCAAGTCAAGATTATGAAGCTGGAAGACGTTAACTGGGATAATATCATAAATTAACAAAGAACTTACGTAGTTGAATTCTGAGGCGCAGCACAAAATTGTAATTGATGTTTTATAAGGAGAGGAGGATTAACAATCTGAGCAGGACAATAATTTTACTTTGATATAAAGAAGATTCTGAAAACATAAGAACTTATTACATCGTACGTTCAGAAGCATCATTCTACTGACATTAGTTATGTAATTTATGAATTATTTATATCAATCTAAACATTAAAGCTGTGTTTATAAACATCAATTTTTTTATAATTACTAAAAGCAAAAACATTTCAATGACTGTCTTGTGCAAAATCCTATATATTGGGAGACGACATTAGTAAAACGTATATTTATTCTTCACGAAATGGACGTTACAAGTATATAAGAAGTTTTATAGAATAAAAACAAACGAGTGATGCAACTCATGCAAAAGGTAATTATACTAAAATATTTGCTGGCTTGCCGCAACATCCTCCCCACCCTAGTCAGCCCCCTGTGGTATGACCAATGGGATTGGGCAGGGTAATCTCCGTTTATTTGATACGATGGATAGAGGTGCGAATTCTTCCGTCTCGATCATTGGTTAGTTTCATCGCGAGAACTTTTATTTCAAATATGTCGTGGTCGTTGATCTTCTTGTGATAGGACCAATTCTCCTTCTCGTATTCGTAGTAATTGCTTTACATTTCGTGCTCGATGATGTGTACGTAACTCCAAAAGACATTCTTTTGACTATCATTTGATGTTGTCTATAAATATTTGTGAGTTGGTTATTTTTAGGTTCAGTTCTGGCGTGGACAGTTGTCAACTTTTGACTAGTTATAAATGAGCTTGGGTCAAAACTTCATCGGTAGCATTTTTGCCACGTTCATAAACCGAAGGTCGAATGTTGTGTGAGGCTTCCATTTTCGCTAATACCGTAGTTAAGGCTTCCTCATCTAGTAATGGTTGACCAAATAAGTGATAAATAATAATTCACCTTATTCTTATTTTATTTATCCTGGTAGGCCTGTTTCTGTTGCAAACAAAAGGTGAAGGAAGAAAAACAACTTATAAAGAAGGATGCTCCCTCTTTACATCTTTTAAAACAAAAACAGGACATACATTGCCGGTTCGGCTGGGTCAGTAGTGAAAGGCTCAAGGGTTTCTTACATTTATGCAGAGTGAGTAAGAATTGGAAACGAATTGCATTCGTCCATATATTATTTCTGTTAATTACATATATGAATGTCCATATTGGTGCTTGGTAGCTTGACCTAGAGCAAACAAATTACGCATATATATACATATCATTTAAGTAAAAATGGACATCTTCGATAATTAAAAAAAACTATTAGGATTTTTATTAATTAGAAATTGAATGAGATTTTGGTGTTTCTCCGCGAAAACTTCAGAAAGTATTACTGCATGAAAATAATTTATACGTCTTAAGATTGAATAAAATTACCTTTCCAATGATACTAGTCTTGCAACATTTTTAAACTGAAACAATTTATGTTAAAATATCTTTTGTTCAATGTGCAGCCACATATTACATTGTTGTTCTTAAATTCAAACCATTTTCATTGTTTCATCAAATACTAAACCGTCTGATTTTCTTCCATAACAGAAAATTTAAAAAAAGAGATTTCTGTAATCCCTATAGTTGATTGAGATTAAAATATTTTGAAATGAGCTAGATATTTACGCTTTTAATGGAACTAGATCTTCATTAGTAAAGTTAATATACCAGGAATGTCAAACCAATGGCACACGTGCCATTGATGGCACATTGTGTGCATGTCGAAGATCAAAAAGGTTTGCATGTGACTTCATTTGATAAAATGAGCGTGTCCCAAGTCGATTGGGCAAGCTCATTGGAAATTGAAGAATTTGAAAGGCAACTGACTAATTTCCAGTCTTGTTCAAAATGTATTCTAAAGTTTATTGAAACAAAGAAAGAGTCGAGATTGATTGAAACAGAAAGATTAACAAGCAATACAAATAAAAGTGCCAGTAACGAAATTCTGGAAACATGGATTTCGATTCCAGTCACATTTGGCTGTTCGAAGAAGCTGGCCCATGCTATTGTAACCTTACTTTCATCTACCCATGACTGCCAGTCACTATTTTCACAGACGAATAACATTAAAAATTCACTTAGAAATCGTTTGGCAGACGGCGCCAATTTAGCATGCATTCCACCAAAACTAACATCTTACAATTCTACATTTGTCATATAATCTGCAACAACATTACACTAATGTTACTTTAATTTGAATTACACGTGTAACTGAAACCTTTAGTACTATACAGTGCAAAATATATTTTTTTCGTAGAAAATTGGGAGTTTTGAATTTTACGTACTTAGTTTTATTATTTTTTCTAATAATCCCAAGTCAAAACTATTTTATGGCACGTCTATATCTCAATAACATTTCATTAGAAAAAATGACGTGTTAATCTATAAAAGTACATCATCCCTGTCATATACTAAGGGAACAGATCAAGTATACGACAATTGAAATACACGGTTTTAAGGTCTGGAAATTTAACGGATTAATGTAAATTAAATTAAATTAAATCTTAAGGATTTAAATGGAATTCATTATATAACACATATTATCTGTGAATATTCTGGTTGCCAAAGCAGGCTAATAAAAAAGAAATTACATAATTGTAAATTTAAAGGCTTTTTTTAGGACGAAATCCATCGACCTATTCAATAGGAATTTAATATGTACAAGCTAGTTCGTTAACCCTTTGCAGTCCGAATATTAGATGCAAAACTATTCACATAATAAAAATATTTGTTTATTGCTATGAAAAATAAATATATATTATTCTTTCAAGTCGATCTTCTTTGAAAACTTAAACTGCATCTCTTGACCATTATGTAGGCGTTTTTAGCAATTAAATTTGAAAAATAAATAAATAAAACATCAAAATGATACACAGTCTGGAATGGGGAGTCACATTCGAAATCGGACCGCAAAGGGTTAAACAATTATTTCGCGTTAAAAGTAAGAATCTGAAAATAATTGTGCTCATTAATCCTGTTTCATTCTATATAAAAACAAGCCCAGTATTTGACTAGAAATGCAATATCAAATGCTTGCATCATGCTATAATAATCTAATTTTATTACAATTTCATGGGTTCTGTTATTTGAATACAAACTTATTCTTATTAATATTTTATTAGCTATTAGACTAAAGTTGAAATGATAAAATTGTGCTCAGAATCTTATTGAAGAAAATTTCTTATCCGAAATTTAATAGACTTTTACGCATTTACAGGATTTGAGATGCGTTTCTGGATTTAATTATTATAGACATATATCAAATTCCGTATTAAGTAATGACATTAAGTAGTTACACTACCTACTTATGCCAAACTGGCTCCAATAATATAAAAAATTAAATTATGATTTAAAATAAAAAATGTTGAAACATGAAAAAGTAAGAAATTTCAGGTATTTTTCAATTTAATTTACATAATAAGCCATGTTTGATTATGTGAAAAATGCTTAGTATCCCTCAGTAATTTTAAAGAGTGCTTAAAGTGATCATTAAAGGGAACATTCTCATGTGAAGTGTGATGTTTACAAGATTTCTCAATATTTTCATTTGCAATTTTCAATGTAAAATAAGTATTTTCATTTACAACAATTAATGAACAAAATTTGTGAAATAAATTTACAAAGTATTCATACGACTTCTATTCCTAGGCTATAGATTTCAATAAAATCCAAGGAATAACTTAATTTTATAGTAGTCATTAAATTATAATTATTTTTCCCGTCTAAATTATCAATTCTTTGCTTTAAAGAAAACCAGAATTGGCAATAAAAAATACTTAATGGTATTTTTTTTATGATTAACAAAACTATTTGTAACTGTCTAAAAAAAGAAAGGATTGTTGAAGAAGAAATATATTTTGGAATTTATGGTACCCATTTCAGTTGTTTTTAATATGAAAGTATTAAAAGGAAATCACAATAAAATTGTTTTCACATTTTTAATTTCTCCAACACTGAATACATTAGGAAAAATACATTAGCTTCCACTACGACAGATAAAACAATACATTCTAATTTAAAGCAACGACCTTCACGGTGGAAGCGTTAATGAGGTTTTATTTCTTCACAATTTACTTTCGGAAGGCAAACACTCGATTCTAAAATTGAATTAATGGAGCTCTGGGGAAGGGCAGAATCTTATTTGCATGGAACCCAGACCAAGCAGACAAAATAACTCATTAAAGGAGAGCTCTCAAACTTAACTTTAAGAAGGATTTTCTTCTTCACTGTTCTATTTCGAGGATGGAGTTCTACTGACTTTTTATTGGCTTTCACCTTATACAACTAAATATGTGTGGGGTGGGGGAGTTGTAAATGATCCTCTGGATAAGGAATGTAGTGTGTGTGTGAATTGGCACGGAAAACACCATTTACATACCGATGTGCTGAGGCAATGGGAAATTTATTATTGGAGATAAATGAGAGATAATTTTAATGACGAGGAAAATTCCACGGATGGAGATTTGGATTAGAGTTCTTATCCGGGGTTTTTAGGAGATCAGAATCAAGAAAATGCTTTCTTTTAATGAAAAAAATGTTTTAATTAAAATAACTAAAAACCATATAATTTGTAAAGTAAAGTGCATATACATGTTAAAGATAATTTAATCCTTTGTTAGAGTGCTGATGGAGAACTAAAAAATGTGATAAGAATATATTTTAGGGACATGAAAATAAGATACAAAATTGTGAATCCCCCTCCTCTTAATAGAAATCAAACTTTGATTAAAAAGAGTTATTTTTACAAGAGGACTGTGCATTAGGATAAACATATGATCAAATAAAGATTTTGTAAACTGATGAGCTTTCCCTGCATTTGTTGAACATTTTTGCCTTTTGTATATCTTTATTAAAATACACTAGAGTCGCATTATACTAGATATTGCTTACCTCATTCTTCTATTATAATGGTGATCTTTACCATAGACAAATTTTGTTATCTGTAAGGTATAGTTACAATGTTCTTTTATTATTTCGTTTTTATTATGGTTTTAAATAATTATTGCTGATATTTTGTGCACGTTGTTGACAAATAATATATTTGGTTTCTAACACCAGATAATAACGTCTGATGAGAATTCTATGTGAAGAAAAAGGCGGTTTCCTCTTCAGACAACCATTTAACGCATTTAAGTGTTATTAATTTAATAATTTTTTCAGTACAAAGTAGATGGTTGAATATTTACATTTGATACCTTTAAGAATCAAATTAAGCTTTTCTTATTCAAATTAAGCAATTTCTTTATTGAATGAGAGGTAATCGGAAAAAAAATTATGAATTAAAGAAACCTCTAGTGGGAAGCGCTTTTTTCTCTTAAACATCTTTAAGGGTTTTTTTTTTTCAATCAATGTATATTTTTCAAATTCATGTTTTTTTATTTCACTACAGCTATAATTAATTTTTAATAATCTGATTTAATTAATAACAATTATAGTTTGAATTTATTTATATTAAACTCTATTTCCACACAAACTCTAATTTATTATGATGTTCACAATTCCGTCGATTGAACATTTTTTTTACTGACATCTGGTATTCTTTTGGCCAATGTTATAAATACGATTCTTAAAGTTTACAATTACTAGATTTATAATATTAATTTGAAAGAGGTTCTTTAAACAGGAATACTTAAATTCTAAGCATTCGATAGGATTATTATAATTTAGCTTCCTCTATAAACAGCAACCTACAATGCAAGCAGAAGAACGGATTGTAGCGAAATCGGGTATAAAATTTATACAAGAGAATTTTGATTTATTTTTGTTCCAGAATATCCACCAAAGGACACTTTAAGAAAAACATTGCATTTAACACAATAAACGCCTGAAACGGAACACAGAAATAATATTAGCCTTCCAGCACAAGAATCATGAGTAATAAAACGTAAAAAAGGGGAAAAACGGTCAATTCTAAAGAGGGGGGGAGTATGCCGAGATTTACATGCTTGAGAAGAGGAGGAAGCTTTTATTCAAAACAGATTAGGGTAAGAGACGTTTGCAGTCGTTGTTAAGCTTTAAGTAGATGTTTTCAGCTTTAATGTTGTCGGCATCGCAAGTCAATGAGCTTCATGTGCGAAGCTTTACAACTGATGAATCACGATGTGCTGTAGAACTCACTGTCCATCGGCTTGGAATTTTAAAGGTGAATGAGGGTGGTCACATGGAGCACCTCTCTTTACACCATCCTGGACACGATTAGCAACTGCTGCTCTCGGACAATTTCGTCTTTATCTTTTTCGTTTTTTCTTGTTTCTGCAAAATTAACCCGGCAGGAGGGGCGCCGTGAAACGTAACGCAAGAACGGGCATGGGGTGTCAGCACACCCCAAACCTATTAAATGGCATAAATACGAAATTTTAAAAAAAATTAATTGCTAAGGAAATTTTCACTTTTTTGCTGTAAAAATAATAATTAATATGTTAAATTATTGTAATTTTCAAAATTATTAATGAATAAATTAAAAGCGTTCACCATTTTTGATTTCGAAAAACGGAACTTTTCCCCTGTGACACTTATTGATTTTTCTTTACAATTTTTATTATAATAAAAATTATATGTTATTGTAAATAAAAATACTGACACTAATAAATTTTCTTAATAATTTAGGTGTACGTGGATCTCAAATTTTAGATTTTTGTAGTTATTACATACAGCTTCAATTCCTGAGTGTTCTCGACAAATATTTCAGTTGCACCTCACACACATGGTTTTCGATTTCCTATCGTTGTTTATTGGGCACAAATAGCATAATCCGTGACAACTTTCTTTTTATCTTTTCTGATAAAAAAAAGGTAGTTTGGTCGCAAACTTCAACTGAAGAATCGAATTCTTCTTCTAATTCAGACTGGTGATCACCGAATATGTCATCATTATCTGAATCGTTTAATTCGTCTTCGATATTCTTTTCATCTGACGAAATCTACTATGACATCTCCTGAAGTCTTTTCATTTCTTGCCCATACGTCAAATGAGGAAAAGACCGAACAGAACGATTGAAGCAAGCCATGATTTCCCACTGAAAAATGCTAACACGAGCGCACGCTCGGGGTGTCTGTACACCCCAAATCGTTCTATAAGGCTAAAATGAAGTCTGAATTCGCCGTTTTCCAATTCTATGCATGGAAAGTGACCTTAGAGGCAGGTACTGATGGACCAGATCACTTCGGTTAATAGATAAAGACTGCAGATGAATATTTTTGGGCTTAGGGTGTCGAAACACCCCGCGCCCGTCCTGCCGGGTTAACAGCTTTTTCCCCTCTCAAACAAGCTTACTGGTTTTTCTCCTTACTGGTTACCCCTAAGATGGTCAGACATTAATAAATATTGTTTCTGTATTCCATTTTGGTCATTTATTGTGTCAAAATTAAGGATTTTACGGAAAAAGCACCCTCTGTTAGACATTTTGGGACTAATTTTTAATTCGGCATTCCTTGAGCGCATCTCATGTATAGTCTAAATACCAAATTTCTAAGCAATTCGTTTTACCTTTTTGCGTTGTATGATGCCATTTATAGAGGATGTTTAATTATAATCACCCTGTATATTTTTGCATTGATTAGCTTACTGCATGTTTTAACAGAGTATAATTAGAAGTGAAAATTTTTTAAAAAAGTTTTCAGGGTAAAATTTTGAATGAAAGTCAGCAGAAAATTAACAGCATTGGATTATGTCCATTATTTTGACATAATTTAAGAAACGAAGCTACAACAAAAATTATTTGCTACTGAAAATCTTTAATACAACATTACTTATTGAAAGATGAATTAACTTTAGTCTGGATGGATATATCCTCAGTGTCTATAAACAAACTCTCTCAAAGAATTTTGTGTCTATTTGAACATGAGGATATTCATTTAATTGCAATATTGTCTTTCAGTAGAAAGTAATTAAAATTTGTTTAAACACAATTAATGTAAATGATTATAACTATGGACATTCGCTTTATATTTTTTTCACTATTTTCAAAAGGGTTATTTATAAATTGAGACTTTTAATCATATAGTATTCAAAAGTGAGCACTAAACAGAGAATTTTAACAAACTCGTTTCCTTAAACATTTAAGTTAAAAAGCAATTCATATAATTTCCTCAAAACAGATCATTTTAATTGTTTTATACAACTTAGAGTACAACTCAAAAGCTCTGGAAAATAACCATACATATATAAAGAATCTTAATATTTAACGAGTCTTGGAAATTTTTATGAGCTCTTATTGCATACTTAACAAATAATACCACTTTCTTTAAAAGCTAGTAATCGGTCTCCAACGAAGCCAGGAAATGACTGGAGTTTTCTCTTAGATGAAATTTCTACTTTACTCATTTCTACTTTAAACGCTTTCCAACTCTGTTGTCTCGCAAGAACTCCAAAGAATGATAATAAGGGAACTTCTCTGTAATTCATTCTGAATTAAAGATGGTGTTCTTTACTGAGGGATTAGTAATAGTTAGGGCAGTTATTATTATGCATGTTGTTCTTAAAGAAGAAATGAAATCAGTTCCAGTCTGGTTCATAATATCTGTATTACTGTTGCAATGTCCTGAGCTTCTACTTTTGTTTCCAAATTTGGTTTATGTTTATAATTCAGTGGACTCATAGATGATTGAGACTATATATATGAACTGATTAGAAACATTTATATTATCAATTAATATGCAAATTGATAGAAATAAGCATAAAATTTTTGAAAAATACATATTTTGTAATTATGCATTTCTCTATGTATTTCCCTTCGCACTCCAAAAAATTATTAGATGCAAAATTATTCACTGCATAACGATCAAAGTAAAATATAGAAAAGTGACTCACTTAGCGAGAAATGTTTCATAAAATTATCTAGAAGTCACCTTGATGTCACATGCTCAATGGCCTTGTATTAGTACTTATTTAAAAAGAAATATTATATATACATGGTAAAAGTTTTGACGGGTAGCGTCAAACGAGATTCTGAAGGATTTGAACAAGTACCTGTGTAGCCTTAATCGACGAGTTTTGTCTCAAACTAAGATGTTGGGTTATTGGAGGTTTATATCAATGGCTTCAATAAGCTCATGGAATAACATATCCGGAACTAATGATTAACTTAATGGCGTTATATTGTGTCCCAGCATAACACTGCAGAGGAGATTTGGCTTGGACAGGAGAAAATATTGGCTTAAGAAAAGAAAAGTTTTTCCAAAAAAATGAGGAAAATGCTGAAAGTAACGGAATTATTTCATCTTATATTAAGATATTACATATCGCCCTGATGAGACCGAAGCTATTATTGCATCTAAATGCTTCTATCTGTTAAAACGCACTAAATATTTTATGAATAAAACATTCAAGTTAATTTATATTCCCTTTATAAATTGTTTTAATTTGTTTAAATAAGTATAAGAAAAAGAGTAAAAAAATTTCAAAAATTCAGAACATCATGTTAAATATTAAAATAAAAGGATTTATTAAAAATTAGTATAATTTGAAAAAAAAAGCGAAACAAAAATCTTTTTTTTTCTGAAACACATTTTAAAGAACGAACAACTTATTTATTTATTATCAAATCAAGAAGATAAAATTTAATTTCCTTATTTGTAGCATTTTCACCTTTCTTGAGCTATGCATTCATTTTGATTTCAAAGAGCATGTTCCAGTTTTTATTTAGCTCATAGGATACGAATCTAGATTTTATGAGAGAAAAATATGTATAAAATACTTTACGGATTGACCAGGAAGTAAGCGACCGGGGAGAAACAAACCAGATCTGCATTACGTGCAACTTGATCGAGTAGAGGACAGAAAATTCCATCTAAGAGATTTGGTTACCATAGTTATCTTATATTAAAATAAATTTATCCTGTAACATTTTTATTTAGGAAAGTTTACTGCTTTATATCAAAGTTAAATTATTACAAAGTGAAATAAAAGAAATGGGGAAAAATTCTTATTTTTAACGATGTGAGATCCATTTCCTTGTGTTTATTAGAAGTTTGAAGTGCATGAGATCACTTTCTTCATGGGAATTTAAACTGAAAGGGAAATTATAGGTTCAAAGTATTATAGAAGAGTTCATAAATTACATTTTTCATTTGATTTTAAAACTAAGTAAGATGAAAAGATTAGACGATGGAATTTTTTTTATTAAATACGCGAAGACAGATAAAAAAGTATAAATAATTTAAGTAAATTGAAAGTTTTATCAAATTTAAACTGTTAAATAATTCTTTAATAAAATATAATTTAAATTATTTAAATTGTATTTTATTAAAAATAAAAATTATAAAAATTGAAAAAGTATAATTCTTTTATTTTTATAATTTTTATAAAATACATTTTAATTCACAGTATGATTGCACATTTCAAATAAAATGAAAAAAAAGGTGAAAGTTACGTTTAGTTTTCCCCTTGCCGCGCCAAGGATGCCAAGTCGCCAATAAAGATGGCGGACAAAGTAAAAAAAAAAACACTTCTATGGAATAGTTACGGTTACCACTTTTCACAATATAATAATGATTTTTTTATCGATAAGCATTCTTGTTTTTTCACACCCGGTGCCTTCAACAGATGCCTCCGGCAGAATTTTTTAACTTAAAAAAACATCCTACGGCCTTGCTAGCCACGGGAGCGGGAAACTAGTAGCTTCGCTAGCATAGTGAACTTAAGGACTATGTGGATTACATGAACAGTAAATAATAAATAATTGAGAAATACAAAGACGCAAAAAGAATGGATTTAATAGGAAATTTTATTTATAGGAAATTTATTAAAAAGAGTTGAAGCTCATGTACAACTCAACCATTGTAGGAAGAAGTAAACAGAACATCATTAGGACTACTACAATGGCGTGTTGTTGAGTTGCCTTATTTACGGCAGACTCGGGGGGCACACTAATGACCACTTTAAAAAATATTAATTCCAATGAGAATTAATTTCTGCACTTATTAAGACAGAAGTCATAGTTTTTAATTGTTAAGATATTTGAAATTTTAGAACTTTAATATAACTGGTAATATGAAAAAAATAAAATTTTACCTATAAAAACAGTTATCACTAAATTCCATCTTGCATGGAATTTTAAGCAGTTATAGTTTAAAAATGTGATTCTTCGAACAATACAAAAAATTTAACTAATAATTAAATCATAGGGTGGATTTCAAATTTATTTGTAAGATGTGATCAACTTAAATATAAAATATTAGTTGCTGGGAGAGTTTGGTCCTCTATTCACCTTTTCAATGTTATCGTTCTATTTTTGCAAAAAGTATGAATATAATTTTTGCAATACAATCACAAACTGTAAATATTTACATTTCTATTTTTTAATGGTATTCGCCTGCTTGTTTTTCTTTCAGTCATTCTTATGAATATCAAACTTTTCTCAAAGCTTTTTATTTCGATTCTTTTCTTCTCAATTTCTCTTTCCTATAATTGTTGATAGTTATGAGAATTTTTGATACCAAAATCAATTAGCCTATTTTACTGCTTCTGCAATAATATCGCTGTGCTGAAATAACATAACGAGTTAGGGTATGACCATATTTTCTCATTCTTTGACTTTTGCTCCCATTTTGGTAATTACATAGCCTGTTTTCACACCTAGTTCTAGCATTCAATATCACGATGAATGAAATGGAATTGAATTGAATTTCTCCACTCGCTGGCGTGCTTTTATTTTCGATGTCAAACGTGCTGAAGCATTTTAAAAACGTTCTGTCCCTCATACTGTTTGAAATATTCGATATATAAATGATGTTAACCAAGATATAAGCACTAAATGAATGTACTTATTATTTTTCCTAAAAATTTGATTTATTTTTCTCAATTTCGTAGCGGTTAACTCAATAATTTAAAAGATATGAATATGTCTTTAATAGTATCTGAAGTAGGAAAATTTTAAACAAGACTTTCATAAATAAATATGAATAAAAATTGGATTACAAAGGGGGATAAATTAATCCGATATGAATACTTTATAAAAAATCAACTTCAGAAAAGGATTCAAATATTTTTTTTCAGTGAGGAGGCTTACTTACATTCAAAAATGAGTCTTTCATAATCCAAAAATCCAATAAATTGAGAATTTTGGATGAACAAAAACGAATATATGCAATACAAAATTATACAAATTAAATAATTAAGAAAGTTCATTTGCAAACATTAAATAGAAAATTATAAATTTACCAAAAAATATCGCGAAGACTCAATCAGAATCCTCCCACTACCCCCCCCCCCAAATGAAAAATCGAAATAGTTTAAATACAGAAAAAGAGAAATAATATAACTTAAAATTTAATAATAAATCAAGGTAAACACGAATTTAAATACAAAACTACAAATTTTGCTAAAAACCAGTAATTTTGGTGGTCAAAAGGCACAATGAACAATTTAAAATT
The DNA here is from genome assembly GCA_026289955.1 of Argiope argentata. Taxonomy (NCBI): domain Eukaryota; kingdom Metazoa; phylum Arthropoda; class Arachnida; order Araneae; family Araneidae; genus Argiope; species Argiope argentata. The sequence goes on along the minus strand of JAOUZG010017997.1, from coordinate 4,108 downwards.
AACTGTCCTTTAAATGGAATTGTGCGATCAGTGAATCGGTAAGATGTGCTATACACCAAAACATAGATGGACTAGCAATTTGAAAGATTTCCTAATAGGTGTATTTCACAAATTCTTGCTTCAGCTGTAATTGTCTTTAAATATCCTATGAATGATCTATTATTTATAACTGATGAAGCATTCCTTAGTATTGGGGGTTAAGGTGGTGTTGGAACCCAGGAATAATATGACTACAAATAAATATTAAAAGGAGAAATTCACTTTTAATTATAACTAGTTCTATTTAAAATGTTGCTGCTCAGTGTATTAGAAAAATATAATAAAGAATAGAGAAGTATAAAAATGTACTGGAAAAAACTAAGCTAAATGAAGTACGAAGCTCCAAGGCTATACTAATTTGAAATATCTAAAGAAATCAAATCAATTCAAACAGCAACGCTTGCCCTTTTTCAGACGCGAATTCAGCATTTCTCTAATGAAAAAAAAAGTTATTTTTTTAAAAAATTAAGAATTGCTTTTTTTTTCTTTTATGTAATTTTCCTCTACTGTTACGAATCATCTTCAAACAGATAAAAAAAGTTCCTATGAAGTTCTTAATAATGCAAGTAGTATGAAATTCCTTTCCTTAAAGATTTGGATTCTAATGACAGTGTTAAGTTGCCTTATTGGATGCGGAATCAGCACTTAAGGGTCGAAAGTACTTTTCGTATAGAAGCTGAATAGTTCAGAAATCACTCTTTTTATGAGTATTGTTTTCTTTTTAATCCTTCAAATTAGCATTATCAAAACTTGAAGACAAAATTCATTTTTTTTACATTTCTTTTGAGATTTTAAATCAAAGAAGATATATGGCAACTCATTTTAAATCTATTAATGAGTTTAATCTTGATTAACATTTATAATTAATATGCATGGGCAGCTTTTTCCCCCCTATTAATATGCAGAAAACAAAAGATCCACCCTAACCCAATTATTGAAATAATTTTTTCAAGCTCATTATTTTAAATGAAAACACATGATTTCAAGATACATTAATAGTAAGGGCTTGTGTGTTTACAAAAATAAATTTCAAGACAAATCAAAAAGTTATATTTCCCTTTGGAAACAGTATTTTGATCTAGTGTTAACAATCAGATCAATTTCAACAATAAATTTAAATTAATTATGTAAACTAACTAATTAAATATCACCTCCAATCCACCACCTCTAAATATCACCGACTTCATTAATTTTTATTCAATATTTAAGCTCATAAAGCCCTTAATAAAATACCAATTTTCACCTACTTGTCACTTCCTTTTCCAGACATTTCATTATGTAAGAACTTGTCAATTTCTCTGTCTCTCAGAAATGAGTCTACTTCCAACCAATTTTATACTTCTTTAATGTGGCTGTATATTTGGCCATAGCATGTGCTCTCCGTCTATGAGGCAAATAAAATTCCAAACTTAATCCTTTCTTTTGATGTGATAAGATGTAATGACGTGTTTACACTCCCAGTTAGGAGAAGGCAAGTAGACAACACATGCGCAGAAAAGGACTGATTTAGGTTTGCCACTTTGTAAGATATATACAAGCACTCCATGCTTGGCTGTAAATTGTCACTTTGGCGTTCTTGAATTTTCATTTTCTACAGCCCAGTGTATTAAAATGATTGATATTTACACACAAAAAACATGTTAATATACCTAAATTTGGGAAACTATAGAAAATAATGTTAAACAGAATTTAGAAAAAGAAACTCGTATCAGAAAGAACACAAATAAAAAAAAATGTTGGAATTTCTCTATAAGCCAAATATTTTTTCACGCCAAAAATACTGCCAAATTCTACAAACGCATGAGCAATAACAAAAAAATATAATACTTTGGCTTGTAGTTGTCCCATCGTGGCAATTACTATCTATCAACTGAGCATTATTTTTAAGCCTTTCTAAGTATGACTGCCTGCTTGCTGTCTTATAACTGGCCAAATGCAAACCTGGCAAAATTCCTGAAATATGACTGACGTCAGTATTTATCAGTCTGTAATATTAGAGGGGTTTAAATATTTCCACGCCCTTTTTATCTGCGTTATTATCGGAAGTGCCAATTCGAATTTCTGTTTTAGTTTCAAGAAGAACAAGTTGTTCTGCTTATGCTTGAGGTAAGAGACCTGTAATTTTGCATCGTTTTTATTTACACTGATTATTTACATGTCTTCTTCTTTCACGGATTATATTGAAGGTTATTACAAATATTTTTGCAATATTTTGGAAATGTTCTTTTTTTTTCTTTTATTAGATTACTATTTACTTCAATTGCCTTTTAGCGACTTATTTTGATTTGAGTAATCGTGAAAGCGAAAATAACATTGCAAGAAAATAACCTCCTGATGCTACTATTTTACATTTCGAATCCAATTAGCTATGCATTTATTAGTGAATATTAAATGAAACTGCATCTAATAACAAATGAATGTTTTTAAATTTAAATCCCTCTGCTAATATACATGGTATTTCCTACAAAAATGTGTGTTAGTTAATATGTTAAAATCAAATTTCAGATATTGTAAAGAGATTAAAAATTCATCTAAAGTGCCTATTTTTCAGTTTCTAAATAAATATTATAAATACTTGTATCGGATTTCAAGGTTCAGGAATATCAATGAAATAAACTATATAATCTGTTTTGATAAAATAAATAATTTCTTCTAAACATAACTCAGTAAAAGAAGGGAGAGAATCGATTAGAAAGAAATTCAAGTAATTCGTTTATATCGCTTTGATTCTTCCTAAGTGAAAATGTATTTTATTCTATAAGTATGCTAGAAAGCTCATTATTAGTTCACTTGTATAAGCTTTTATTTTGGTGGAAATAATTATCTTTTGGTATTAAATTATCAATTATTATATAATTATTAATTAATTTTGTTTAACAGTTATCATAATCCAACTTTATTGAACAACAGCAAGTCTTAGGAAGATTCGAAAATTGAGCAAAGGTTAGAAGAAATTCACAAAGGAAAGAAGATAAAGAAGAAAATTAACAAAGGTAAGTTTATTTAACATCAAGTTAACAAAAAAGGTTATAAATACTAAATTATTGCATTGTTTCATAGAATTTATAAAAATTTATTTATAATATTCCCTTTAATAAAAAGTTGTATGTACATAAAAAAAAAGCAGTTTGGTACATATTTTTACATAAAAAGTATATAAAATTTATTTGTATAAATTTTTTTGTGTTAGTTGAATTTAGTTATGCCATTATTAGTTAGTTATTATCAGTTTTAACATCTTAAGATTTTAGGTTACTTTTTAACAGCGGAAAATTCAATTATGCTTCTTAGTTTCATAAGGTGACATCTTCATAAAAATATGTTAAAGAAATTAGATTTGAAAAATTAATGATTGAATTATTAATGAAAAAATAAGGTAATAATGTAATAGTGAAAAAATAAGGTAATAATGTATTAGTGAAAAAATAAGGTAATAATGTATTAGTGAAAAAGGTTAAAATGGTCATTAGTGTGCCCCCGAGTTTGTCGCCAATATGGCAACCCAATACAAACCTCTTGTAGTAACCCTAATGATGTTTTGTTTACTTTTTCCTACAATGGTTGAATTGTACATGAGCTTCAAATCTTTTCTGAAAAATGTTAAATAATAAAATAATATCAATTAAATTTTTTTATCTGTATTATAATTAAGATTTTTTGTATAATTAATAAGAAGATTCAATTATATTTTTAATGCGAATTTAAAATATTTATTCCTTTACTCGTTTTAAATGTCAGTATACGATTAAACAAAATCGTCTGTTTTATTTCTTTACGAAGTCGTCTGGTTTCTTTCTTTAAAAACCGTCTGCAATACAATTATTCGCATTTCTCGTCATTCTTTCACAGCTCTATCGTTTGTTTTCTTCGCTAGTTATTATGTCGGCAATTATTCAAGAGTGGATGGCAGGTAAATGGGATGGAAAAAAACATTTCGATCCTGAGAAATGGATGAAAGGTGATTGGATTAAATACTTCAAGTTTGTACATTATGTCTTTAAAATTTCCTATTAAATCCATTCTTTTTTCATCTTTGTCTTTCTCAATTGTTTATTATTTACTGTTCATG
>JAOUZG010017975.1:15911-31388 GCA_026289955.1 Argiope argentata | reverse complement strand
TAATTTGTTTTTAATAAAAAATTCTGGAATCCCATAAAAGATCAAACTTGGTTGAATGAAAATATAAATAAAGTCTATTGAACACGAGAATTTAATCAGACATAGGATCTATTATTACTTCCATTGAAATCAGATGTAATCCATTTTTTTTGTTGTTATTGTTGATAAGATTATTGAACATTGGCGAGATTAGCGAAAACGATAAAATATTTGTTCTCACCTATTCTTAAATGGATTATATTTGTTTCCATAATGGAAATTATTGTTTTAGAATCTATAACTGAGCAAATTCTTGCGGTATACTAGAATTCCATATGATTACTACAGGGGAATGACGTCACTATCTTGTAAATAGCGTATAGAAAGTTTGTGCAAAATGAAGTACAGCTTCTTTAGTGTTGTGAAAAGGAAAATAATATATGCTTGTTCTTTAAAAAAAATAATTTTATGATCTTTGAATTTTTCAAAATGTATGTTTACAGTCTTAAAAATGTGTTGTTAACTTCAATTTTTAAAAACCAACTCTAAAGAAATAGTTAATGTCCATAGATATTTAATTTTATCTGGAATTATCCTAATTTTCAAATTTAAAAAATTGGAAATGAAATTAGAGCAAATCAATTATTTTTTATAGAATTATAAATATGAATAATGCATTTTTATTCTATTATTATCGTTTTCTCCCTCATTTGTATTGAAATGGGAAATTGAAAAATTTATCTCTTGATGTCAACTTGTTAAATTTAAATGTTATTAATTTAATAAATTTTCTTTATTTTTACCCTTATTATTTGAAATATTTCTTTTTGAAATACGGATTAGTTTCAAATATATTTATTTTAAATATCCCAAATTATGCCTCATGATACATATATATTTATATCACTGAATTCTTTTTGAATGTGTAACCACGTATAATTTGTACTTTGGTTCGTGTTATTATATAGTTACTATTTTTCACATATTTCTTCAATATTATTGATTGTAATCAGAATCTGAATTTGGTGTATGCATTGCATGATTTATTCAATCACTATGTATTAGTTACCTCTCTTTAATTAAGACTATTGTTGTACAAAATTATCTTACTGTTGAAATAAAGTTACTTTTTCGATGTTACATTGTCCAAGTTTGCAATCACTTTTATTCCTGAATTTCATGTATTAATATATTTATATATTAATAAATGCATATATAAATATTTATTAATAGTATATACAATGATATTTAAAACTCTTAACTTAAACTCTAATTAATTTCCAAAGCTTTATCTTAATTTAGCCCATAGTAACATCATTCAAAAATATTCTCTTATTTTCTGTTGTATTCCACATCAGAAAATAAGTTTAATTAATTCAACTGAAGTTGGGTAAAACTGCAGAATATGCTAAACTCCGGCTATTTTCCGATACTCCAAGGGTTAAAAAGTGTCTAACTTAGCCCATTCCCTTACAAAAGGGGTTCTCAAAAGGTGATCATGATGAAGGGCACTTAGCTCAGCTTTTGTTACGGCTTGTTCACTGAACGGATTGACTATCCACACAACCCCACCCATATCCTTAACTGGAATGTAATCTGTAAACTTTTCAATGAAAGTTTCGAGATGAGGTGATACTAGTAAGGAGAAAGATGAAGTGTCAAAGGATGTGGCGCCAATACCCGATACATACTCTACAAACTCTTGAGTACGTGAAAAAATGTTAAAATCTCTGTCTAAACTTTAGACAGAGTTAATACTTTAGAGGAGGGTCATCAAAATACTTAGTATAAAAAGGGGGTAGCAATGTCTAAAAGTTTGAGAGCCCCTGCATTAAAAGATCCCTATGATTCCTTTGCACGAGCTGTGCATGTGATAGACATGCGTCAAAGATCCCTATTAAAATCTAAAGGTACATATTCAGAGGGATAAAAATTTAATCAGCTTTTCGACATTCCATTTTGTATTGTTCTGTGTTGTGCTCGTCGCTTTTGCTTATACATGATGTCTACTTCCCGTGATGGAATAAAACGAACTTAAAAATTCAAAGTGTCATCTATGCCTCCAAAACCACCTACAACGAATAATAATAATAATATGATGCATGCATATATACGCCAATATGTACTTCATATATTGAAGTGATATAATAATAAAAAAATAAAGAGAGAACATTATACTCCAGTTAAGACCGTCGAACAACGTTTTGATAACAATAAATACTAATGCGACGTGACTTCCCAATTGGAAGACTTTAGTTTTATTTATTTGAGGACTCATGTTCAACTAACAGTCCGATAGTTCGTGGAAAAAACTGGTGGCTATGAATCAAGTTATTAAATATTTATAAATTTATTAAATTAAATTACGAAACAAAAATCATTCAATAATTTTGCCAATGGTTGACGTCGGTAAGATACACAAAGAAGAATTTCTTCTCGATTTAAACAATAAGGTCATCCTAGAATTTCTCAAAATTTTAGGAAAATAAAAGTATCTAAAGCAAATATTCATCATTTGAAGGAAAAAAAGCAGTACTTTGTTTAAAAATTGCAACATTTGAAGTAGGCGCTGACTGAATTAAAAAAAAAAAAAAAACTTCTCTACGGCTTTGCCAGCAGAAACCATGAATCATTTCTAACACTTTAAAAATAAAACTTCTGAGAAAAACCGAAACAGAACAAAATAATAATAACCAAGAACACCCGTTTCTAGAAGAGAAATTACACAAATGGACGTTTTTCAGAACAAATTTTAAATAATTAATGTACTTACTTCATTCAATTAATCGTTAATCTCGAAAGAAGATGCATTAGTTATTTCCATGAAGAAAGGACGAATTATCAAAGAAACCATTAATTCAAGAATATAATATTTAAAAGAAAAAATCTTTATGTTGCAGAATAATTTAAAAAAATCCTTTAGAATTCCCAGGTTACAAAGAAGACTTTATATTAATAGTGCAAACGATTCCGAAAATAGCGCGCAAATGTTTTTTATTAAATATAATTCATTAACTTTAGTCAAAATAATTCTTAAAAATATATAATGATTAAATAAAATAATTCTTAAAAATATATAATGATTAAATAAAATAATTCTTAAGAAGTCGTCTTATTAAACAAATGAATTCAGTAAGAATTGCAAAAAGAATATCTGTTTCTTAATTCATATTAATAATGACACTGGAATATTTTATCAGCACTTAAAAACATTTAATTAACTAAAACAAAACTAAATTAAATTCTTTGAATGGTATTATTTGTAGATTATTTTTAATTTTTTATTTTTTATAAAGTAGTTCGTGTGTAACTCAACAAGCGTGAATGATAATAAACAAATCAGTATTAGGATTGCTAGAAGATTGTCTGTTTGGGTTACCATGTTGGCGACAAACTCGTGGTTTCAACTAGATATTTATTTTCAGATATCCATCATGAAAGCTACATATTTGGTAGTATAATAAAGACTAGTATTTGCGTATTAATGGAAATAATAGTTACGCCTTTTTTTTCGTCTGATTGAAAAAAACACACATTGGCATATAATTACAATCGCAGATCCAGAATCACATATGAAATTTCATGCATCTAAGTTATTGGAGTTTAGAGAGTGGATTTTTGAGTTTTTGGATTTTTTGTGTTTACGCACTTGCGTCAGTACAGAGCGACGAATCAAACTTCTAGACGAATTTGCGTCCAATTTTGGCACTGATCCACATATTAGAATTAGTGTCTAAAATGTAAATCTTTATCAAAAATTGTGTTCGAGACTTTATAAATGCTATTTTTTACTTTTTGTAGTTATTGTGTTAACTTGCCATGGAATTGCCGATCAGACAGACTTTCTCTGATACACTTCATTCAAAATTCGATAGAAATCTACAAATTTTCTGTAAATTCCATGCGCCAAATTTTATTCGCATGGATCAATGAGTTGTTGAGTTTCACTTGTTTCTAGTACAACAAAATTATATAAAGATAAGAAGAAATGTTCTATGAAACTGGTATGAATTCATTTTCGAAAATAATGTTTGTCCGGGCAGCTTAAATCAGCTGATTGTGAAGACTGCATTATAAATGCTCTATCACAAACGGATTTATTTCAACAAAGAAACTTATTTGAAAATAATATTATTTAAAAAAAAATACATATAATATTTCTGATGTTTTTCTCCTTTTTTTTATTTTTAAACTTGCGTCTTAGTTAAAATGCTTCTTAGTTCGTTTACTGGAGTTATTTTACTTTTTATGTTGTTAAAACACGATAATGATTTTAAAAAAAAAACATTTTTAGTGTTTTACCCAGCATTGAGAAAAAAGCATGCATAATAATTACATGTACAGTGAGTTAAGTTTTTTTAATGATGGTGGTGCTATTTTTCTTACGTGTATGAAATATTGATAGTTTGAAAAATCATTATTTTGGGAGCAGGAAAACCCTTTCCTGTCCCTCAGTATCACAGGAACCAGACAAAAGAACTGTAAGGAAGGCGTCACCTGGTCTCCTGTTGGAAGAGACACATGTACGAATAATGATACTCCTAGCCAGCGGTGAGGCTATTCATCCTTTGTTGCGCATTGTGTTTCTTCCCTTTTAGTGTCGTCCTTCGGACTTGAGTGGAGACAGATAATGAAACACATATGCTTTCGGCCCATTAAAGCGGCAAACCATGTCGAAATACCAGATGGAACTATTTCTTCTATGGACCACCCAAGCTGGGATAAAGTTCCAATAATGTACAGCATATGCTCTTTACGACCCATTGAAGAAAGAATTGCTAAGCGAATGCATATGCTAACATTGTGTGTATTGTGAGGGTTCTGTTAAGGGGCGGATGTTTCAAGGATCTTCCCACGACATGACGGTGCGCCATTGGGAGTATTTCTGAAGAATGATTGGACAATCAGCATCTCCAGCGCGCCAATGCGAGCCTGAGAGGTGGAGCTTCACTACTGTGAAAATGGACATTCGAGAAGCTGAATGGGAGAGAGGAGACAAGCTGATCCGGTGGACGAGACAAACTGATCGGAGAGACGGGACCAGCTGATCTGGCTAGAGGCTGGACGACAGCTGATACGACAACGAGACGAGCTGTGAGCAGAGTTGGAGCTGAAGAGATACCACATGATCTCGAGTTTATTTAAAAGATCTACCGGAAGTAATCCGTAGATCTCTGGAGCTACACGCAGTAGCCGGATACGCGGACAGCCTGTGAATTCTCGGTATTAGATGTCGAACTGACAATCCAGTAGTAAATATTTCCCAGCATCTAACCTAGAGGACGTTTTGTTGTTTTTGTTATTGTATAAAGCTGTAAATAAACCCTTTGTGTATAATATGCTACCATTTTATTTGATCGACCAGGATCAAGTCATTACAGCACATAAGACAGAGATCTAAAATTGTGTTACTATTTCTAAAATTAGGATGTATAATTAGGCAGTATTTTCAGTTGATGATGGTAATGGCACTAATAGAGCATACATTATACAACAAAAATAAAAAATGAAGGAGAACGCTCGAATCATATTAAAAGTGTTTAAGTAGAAGGATACTCAAACATAAATAAGTGCTTCTTCATTGTGGGCTATTCACGTGTTCTTGTTATCAATCAACGTTTGCTATCTATGTTTAAATTTCAATTGCTTTTGAAATGAAATCAAAACAAAAACTAAAATATCATATTCTGAATAATCAAAAATTTGATAAAGGGTTTTGACTTCAAGAGTATAGGATAAAAAAGCGCTTACAAAGCATAAATATAAAGATAATTCTCTGTTTAAAATAGATCAGTTAATCATATCGTACTAGAATGATTTTAGGACAATGAACTGAGAATATTTTTCGTATAACATATTTCATAAAATCCTTTAAAACGATATATTTCATTGTATTTATTATTTTAATATCAGATTTTATATAAAAAAAGAATCATAGTTATTCGTCTCTTAAAATAGTCAAGCATAGGCAGTTGCTATAGTAAGCAGAATACATATTTACTTCCGAATATTAAATAATTGGGATGCAAATTCGAACCCACCAGCCGAAGACTTTCCGTGTATGTGTTGGTTGGCGCAAGTTAAATCTGCCGTTGTCACAAAGTTTTCCATTTTGAGAGCAATATTAATTGGGGTACTGGGTCAAAGGGGATCGTTCTCTGTTCCAGTTATAAATTACGATCTGAGGATGAATGAATGAATGAGATGCACCCCATAAAAAGGGTGTGTGACGTGTGTGAGCTAGAAGTTAGACTACTGCCCCCGTCTGCTCAGGGGTCCAAAGTACCAGAAGATACTGACCCCTCCTTCCGTTGTAAGCGGAATACAAGAGCAACAACAATGTTTTTAAATATTTATCAAATAATGTTTTATAAGATATGCACTTTCTATTGTTATTCGTGAGTCTTATTTACTAAAAACACGCCAATATATCTTATAAAGAAGAATACAAAATTATCTGTCTGCAGTCCATATATTTTGATATAGAATAACCACATTTTTTAAAATTGCCCGTTGGAGTGTGGAAATAAATGCTTTATTGTGATAAAAAAAAATTTTTTTTTAGATTATTTATTGATCAAACGTTAGGTGAATTTTTTTAAAGGATCCGATTAGATTCGGAGTAGATTAAAAAACAACGACACATATTTTAATATTTATATGATCTTTTTTAATAGTATAAGTATAAAATGATGGATAAAGGAAATAATTTAAATATAAATGTAATGTTTGAAGAAAAGTTATTTTTTGACGTAGAATTTAGCATTCATTTACTAAAACCAAGATTGTTCTAGAGAAAAGAAATTGCTACGGTTTTGCATTGTTTTCTTTGTAATATAGTATACCTTAGAACGTAACTAATTATTATCTAAGAATTATATTCGAAAATATTTTTTTTTGTAATATGCGATATTGTCTAAGAAATTTTGAAATTTTTTCATCAATTAAAACATTATAAACCCAGTTCTAAAAGAATCAAAATCGAATCCGTAGTTCATTACATGCTGTAGTATAACATAATGGGCACTAGTTATAAATCTTATTAACATACCTGGATTATTTTTTATTGATATGATGATACTCGTATAATAGAATTGATAAAAAACTCGTTTTTTTTTCCGAAAATGCATTTCAAGTTTTTAAGTGCTTATAAATAAGCAACATTTATACATCAGAAGTTTATTATAAATAGATTTCTAATTGACATAGAGACAAAAATAGCATCGAAAAGAGAAACGCACCTTTTAAAAAAAATTCAAGTTATTATTATTATTTTTAAATCATTACTTATTTTAATTCATTTAAGTCATTAATCGATTTCAACTGATTAGAAAAAAACATGAGACTTCTCTATCAGACTCTGCCCCCCCTCATCTCTTTCTATATATTCTAACTGCTTTGGAACTTGACCGATTTTGAGATGAAATAACAGCTGTGTTGTCATAGTTCTTCGCCAGCCTTTTAAAAATGTATCTGCTGTCAAAGAAGTATATGCAATAATAAAGCAACACTCGTAAAAGCAGCTCAATCTATTCAAATTGAATGTACTGTCAAAGAAGCATACATAATAATAATAATGCGATACTGGTGAAAGCAGGTAAAAATATTTTTTGCCCCGTAAATTTCGGAGATATCAAATGCTTCTAACTAAACCTGCATCATGTTCTCAAATTAAAAAACACATCATTTAAATTTATGTATGTAACTAGTTGAATATTTTAAGAGTAACATTTTATTGCTAGCAATTTAATTATAGTGTAATTTTTTGCTGCATTATTACAGTATTTTAAAAATGATTTTTTGTTAAAATAAAATTCAAACCGATTTCATTTTATTATCAAATATTTAATGACATAATTTTCTTACATCGTTGAAAAGCATAAAAAAATAAATAAATTATGATACAAAATTAATTATGTATCAGCGCACCTAACATGTGGATGAAGAAAGTGAAATGACATTGCCACAAAAAGAAAAAGAGAAATTATAAATAAATTATTCAGACACTTAATGGTACTATAATACCATAAAACTCAATTCCGTTTATAATTTCAAAACTACAACCACAACAGTGTAACGCTTTTATAAATTACACAGTTTATCGCGTTTTGCACTTTAACATTAAAATACTTTATTGTGGTATGCAAGAATAATAAACTATGCATAAGATATATAATTCAACTCAAAGACAATCAATGAACAGATGACTAGCAATCTGAAAACATTTTAAACAATAATTGGAATCAATATTTCATTTTCACCATGAAAAAAGGCGAATTCGTTAAAAATTTCTAGGAAATCAGTAGGGCAATGTTTCATCTAACAAAAATTCGGTTATCATAGCTGAGGAAGCTTTCTCCAAGTCTACAACGTGTTATGCGTCAAAATCCAAAATTCTAGAAACCGAGCAAATAAACACTAAGAAAATTGTTCCCAAATGTGTCCATTGTGGTAATTCTACCTTAACTCCCCAAAGGTGAACTATACTGTAATTAAGGTAAAAAATCTTCGCTTGCCTTTATGACAAAAAAAAAAAAAAAAAAAAAAACATCCTGAACCTTTAAAAAAAAAAAAAAAAAAAAAAAAAAAACATCCTGAAACTTCAACTAATAAAAAAATATCAAGAGATGGCGCCACAAGCAGCAGTAATCAATCTATCTGGAGATGGCGCTACAGGCTTGAGTCATCAATCTAACTGTAGACATCAGCAGAAAGGAAAAACTGTCCGTTATCTTCAACTTCATGAAAAAAATTAAGAAAAATCATATTAAAATTTCTAATATTTATGAAGTTTTCAAAAAAAAAAGCAGAAGACTGAACACATTTTTTTTTTCATTCTTGGGGAAGAATTTATTATGAACATCTCAATAGCTTTCCTCCACTCCTTATGCCCGAGTTGACATGACATTTCATCAGTCCCAAACTTATAATTAGATTCCCTTTTTAACCCTTTTCTTTTATTTTTTTTCTCATTTATTAAAAGCATAGGAGAACAAGTTCTTACCCTTTTCACCTTAAATTGTCTGTGCTAACAACATATGAAATAAACTAAAATACCTTTGAAAAGCATGATCGGAAGAAAAGTTATGGAACAGATATGGACTTTTAATGATTGAGTTAAGCCTATTAATCTCTCATCGTCTTAGAAGATCGTCGTTTGCTGAAATTATGCATTTTTGTGGTATTAACGTTAGAATGATTTACACGAGGATAAATCAATTATTGCTATTTTGAAATGATCTTCAATATATAATTATTTTTAAAGATTTTTAATCCTATTTTGCTTTTTTTGTAATTTAAGATTTTTTATTTATAATAAAACTTGTGATTTTCAAATTTTTTTTAGAGGAGTGTGAGCAATTTTTACGTTCAATTTAGCAGATATTTATATTTTATCTTTGATATTATAAAATTGATTATATTTGATATATATCAAAATGGTTCAAATTCGGCTTCAGTTGAAAACCAAAAGAAAATAAAGAAATCAAAATTTACGACCCTTTATGCAAACAATTATTATGTTCACTAATTCACAAATTGGACGTCAAAGAGGAAGCAAGAATTTAAATTTTACTCTCAAAATGCACATTTTCTGCTGATTTTCAAAAATACGTTTTTGCTTTCTTTCTTCTTTTTGTTTTCATTTTGCATTCATAAGGAAAAAATATTGTTTTTTTAAACACTTTAAATTTTTATTAACAGTCTATTTAATTTAATTAGTAATAATATTATAAATTGCTAGCTTGAAACCCTTATAATTTTGAAATCTCAGATCCTGGAATTTTTTTTTTTTTTCTTGTTGACAACGTTATGGACCAGGGGAAAGTTTAAAATGTCAGATTTCAGCACTTCTTAAGAAATAAATCTTTTTTTCGAATTACAACTATATATCTGGCAGTAACGAGTTATGAATGAACAAGCATGATATGAGCGGAGTCCTTGGAATAATAAAGTAGACAATGCTGCGTAAGGAGTGATTTCATAAAGCAAGGAAAGTCTCCCGTTGAACCACTTACTAGTACTCCAATTCATATAATGTATATCATGGCGCCATCTAACATAAAAGACAACTATACAATTTTTTTTATTTAACATGATTAAAAATAATATTATAGTTGTATTGTTATAAATTACAATTACTGTCATATTAGATATAGTATATTGTTATCAGGGGAATATATACTATCAAAAAAATGAAGGTATTTTTTTAAAGGTAACAACAAAAATAATTGGATTGATGCATAAAAAGTTTAACACAAATTTACGCTTAAAAATTTTTTAAAAAAATTATCTGCAATTTAAAATAGGAAAGTTCTTTGAATTTTTCGCATTTGGTTAGCAAGAAATCATTTCTTTATTTTTACAATTTAGTTCTTATAAAGAATAAATGAATATAGAGATGAATAAAAATAGCTTTCGAAACTACCTTAAAAATATTTATATTTATTAAAAATATTTATACTGAAATTCTTGTTATTATTTGATGTAAGTCTCATTTAATTTACTTTAGAGCACTGTTTACACCACTATTTCCCCCACCCCATTATATGTCGTTAATAACAATATTGATTTCTCTATAACTATTGCAATGATTAGATGTATCATTTAAACGATACTCAGATTCATTCATTTTCTACACAGATGGAAGTGTATGAAGATACCATTTTTTGATCCAGAATGATTGTGATACTAGTAACCAGATTCTAAATTCGGAATTTATTGGATTAATAAAAAGGTTTCTGCATTAATCAAAGATATATTATATAATGCTAATTTAAGTGATGTTAAATAACACTGAAGAGGTTTTCCATTTTTCCTTAAATAGGCAGTTGAATTAGTTTGTGATTTATAGCATTAAAATATATATATAAAAAAGAAAATAAAGTTAATGATATTCACGATTATGTATTCAATACTATCAGAAAGTCAACCACAATAGACAATGTTTAAAAATGCTTTCTTAATTAAACGCACTTAAAGTAAAATAAAGTAAGAAATATTTGATGACTGCTTAAGATATTCAGTGATGATTTATAATTTAAATATTTAACACCAATTGGGAGTAGTTTTTTAATAATTGCCTTCTCAATACTGTAATATTGTTATAGAATTTTCTTAAACAAGCTTATTCGACATTTTCATTCATTAAATCTAAAATTATAAATTGCTTATTAAATTTTCGCTTTCACTTTATTTTATTTATATTTCACATTATTTATTTATATTACAATTATTTATATTTCATCTTATTTATATTTTTTGCATCATTTTATTTATATTTCAAAGCTAGGTAAATTTATGAAAAAAATAGATTAAAACGGACGTATTACGTTCATAAATATTTAAAATTCTAATCCAATTATTTTATAATATTTATGATTTACTTTTCCTTTATATTAAATATTTAGTTTTATAATAATTGGTTTCTCTACTCTGCTATAATATATTGGTATTTTATTTAATTACCTTTTAAATATATTTTTAATTTATTAAACTTGTAAAATACTGTATTGTCGATTTTTTTTTATTTTGCATTATTTTACATTCTAGCCCGTACACCAAAAAATGGGTTAATATAAGATTAAAATTGAATTTTTACAACCAAAAATAATTATTCAGAACTATAACCCAATCATTTTTAATATAATATCCAATAATTTCTATAATATATCACAATTTTCTAATTTTTGAAAAGTACTTGTTAGTTACAATTTTGAATTTCTTTTTTAAAAATTTTGGGCAAGTTTCTTTATTTGGCAATGATTAAAAATAAATAACCCAGTATATAAATTAAATTGTTACATTTATAACCATAATAATTAGTAAAAAAAATGGGGAAAATTGGATTGATATTAATTGATTTTTTTACGTCAAAATAGGACGATGAGGACCGAACTCTAACATGCTACTTCATGCTCTTTAACTACATCACATACTTTACCGCTCGGCCACATCGCCCTACGCAGGAGAAGTGTTCTAAGACATTCTCTTTCAAAGTCATTGTAGAGGTCATCCCTGTCTCTCTCCCCCTAGACCTGAAAGACCCCCGTATCTGCTCCTTTGACAGCTCTCTGAAAGCCAAGAAGGTGATTACAAAAGCCTTTTCAAGTAAAGCCTAACTAAGGCAACGCATACGAAGCAGTTGCCCCTGACCCCCCCCATGGGGGTTTATTTTACGTTTCCGTCTTTGGAGAAATTTTTTAAATATTGATTTCAAAAGACGGGGAAAAAAATAGAGGTGGGCTCCACGGATTTTTTTTTTTGCCTCTGTCCGCAATTAGGCTAAGTTGTAGCCTGTTTTAAGACATCAAAAATCCTATCTTTTGATCCACAGAGGAATTGCGAGTGTTGGCACAAAGTATCAAGTTGTTAAGAAAGATTTAAAGAGATAATTCAAAACGTTTCTTTTAGAACAGCAATAATGATGACGCCATTTCAAATAATGAACGAGTTTCGCGTACCGAAAGCAAATTCTAATCAACGCCATAAGCGACTTTGATTGATTATGAAAGGTTCAAATCAGTAACAGCGATCAGTAACGGTAAATCAGTAACAGAGGAGCCTGTTTTAAGACATCAAAAATCCTATCTTTTGCTCCACAGAGGAATTGCCAATGTTGGCACGATGTATCAAGTTGTTAAGAAAGATTTAAAGAGATAATTCAAAACGCTTCTTTTAGAACAGCAACAATGATGACACCATTTCAAATAATGAACGAATTTCGCACACCGAAAGCAAATTCTAATCATCCCCATAACCGACTTTAATTATGAAAGGTTCAAATCAATAACAGCGTTATAACAGAGGTAATTGTTTCGCTGACAATATTAACTTTCCTACTCTTGCGCCAAATTGGCAACTATTCATGCTTCTGTAATTTTTTTATACATATTCATTAATAATTTTTTTTTTAATTTGCTGAAGATCGTGTTTTATTCCTAGATTATATTAAATAATAGCACAAGGCCTTCTATTTCACATTTCTTAAATTATTTTCCTCGGAATTTTTTTTAAATCTTTATATTTATAAAAATACGTATGTAAAAAAATGTAGCAGTTAATAAGCTATTCTTTTATCCATGCATAAACACTGTTGCAGTTAAAAAAAAAGAAACCTTTGTCGTGGGGAAAAAAATTGGCGTGTAGTTTTCAGACCAAGATTGTAGTTCCTAATAATGCTTAACACCTTCAAGGATACGACGAGATATCTCGTCTTTTCCGGTACTTCTAGTTACAGGTTTCTGTGCGGAAAAAATTGGTCTCTTATGCCAGTTCAGAAAGGTTGAGCTTTCATAATATATATGTGAAGAATACCTTTACTTTTAAAATTTATTTTTTGAATAAAAAATGACAACAGCTAGAATTGTTTTTATCTCGTGGGTAGCATTGAAAGTGTTAAATAGACTATCAGAAAGCAGTAAAAAGTTAGAAGTTGCACACTATAATAAAACATTGAGATAAGCCAGATGGATAATTGTGATTCTCCTTCAAATTTCGGACAAAAACCATACAAGCATTGATAATCCATCGGTCTGTATATTGTCCGTTCTTCTTCTGCACGTAAATGCAATTATTCGATACCATATAAATAAAAGAATTTTGATGTGTGATCTATATGGTAGACATACAATATATTTTTTTGCTTTAATTGATCTGCTATAAAGCTTCCAGTGTTGAATTGTCCATTTTGTTTGCTATGAAGCAAAGCCCAAAAGCCTATCATATTGAGTTGCCAAAACGTGAAATTGACAGCACGGTCATTATTAAGGATAGAAAGATACTTCTACTTCTGATCTTTGCCATTTTTTGGAGGATACCTTTCGGATATGAAAAGGACAATACAATCCCTCTTATCGCCTCAGAATAGCTATTTTTTTAAATGTTAAACACAGGGATAGAGTCTCAGTTTGAGAAATGTTTCAAAGGACGAGGATAATAAAAAGTAAAATTGCATAATATGTTATTTGAGTTATTGAAAGCTATGGCCATTAATTTTTTAAAAAACTGCCCTCCGGGTCCTATATGTCAGACTTGATTAAATATTCTTGAAGTAGGATTCAAACACAGAAGCATAAACAAGATAAAACCAAACGTCTTTCTTATGCATGCAAATTCTATTGAATTATGATGATTTGGGAAACATCATTTAGCATGAAGTTTACAACTAAAGGCGAGGCTCTAAAGATAATTTTAAAATATCCCAGTCAAAAACGTAGGATTGTGTTAAAAATACGTTTGAGAGGTTTCCCAATGAAATACGACCCCATTTCAGGACATGGAAATAGAAAAGATAGTTTGTACAAGGGTATGTTAAGGTTAATTTTAATTAAGGCATATAATTTAGAGTGATAATAAGGATATGATCACTTGAACCGTTGCTCAATGTTCTGCAGATTGTCTTCAGGGTCGATGGAGATAAAAAGTGACCCAAAATATCTCTTTTCAAGAAAATTATATCAGGAGTGGTCAAAAAAGAAAGCAGAAGGAAAGAAGAGCTTTACTTACAGTGTTCTAATCTAAATCACCTTATATATGAATACTTTTTTATATCCGCTTACATTTCTTTATACTTACAGCATTTTCATGGAAAAAGTTGTCTGCACAATGTAGGTTGTTATGTCAAATCCTAACGTAGAACTGCAGTTTGATGAGTTTGTAATTATCTAAAAGGATAAGGCTAGTAACAGTTCAGAAAAGAAAATTAGATTTCAGATCAAAGTAAAAAAAAAATTAAGAATAGCTCTTGAGCAATAAAAAAACCCAATCGAAACAACGAAAATCCCTCTAATAATATAACAATCAAACACCCTATAATTTCTCGCTATTATTAAGATATCGCCAAATTCTATTCAAATACTTAAAAGAATTAATGATGTTCATAAAAATAATTGTAATACAAGCCCAGTAAGAAAATTTCTCTATATTCTTTGAAACTCTGATAATGATCGTGATAGGATTACCAAATATCCAGGCGAACAAAAATTGGAATCTTTTAGTTCCAACTTTTTTCCAGAAGGCGCCTTAAAAAGGGGATAATAAACTTTTTGACCGAATATATTATTGTAAAAACGGAAGATCAACTTTCCAATAATGTATTAATAGTTGGCGCTGCTAACAACACGTCAAGAATACAAAATTTTGAACTCTGGAACAAAAACACCACTTCCTGTCTTTCAAGTTAAGTATCTGAAGACTGGAAATATATCCACCATTTATGACCGAAATATAACTGATTAAATGATTGTTAAAAACGAAATATGTATTAGGAAATCAGCAGGTCAATGTTTCGTCTGTCAAAAATTCGTTGATCATAGCTCAGAATGCCAACTTCGCCATGTTTTATGTGGTGACATGTATGATTCTAGAAACTTTCGCCGAAGGGCAAAAAAAAAGTTTTTCTACCAGCTCAGAAATTTATCTCTAACTTTTTACTCTAATAGCTTAAATGATTTTCGTACTCATACTCTAAATAAAAAACTCTTTTTACCGACAATAAAT
>JAOUZG010017972.1:2459-18847 GCA_026289955.1 Argiope argentata | reverse complement strand
AATATCGTTGATGTATATGGAGTAAAGTGTGGGGGACAGTTTTGCCCTTTGAGGCACACCTGCCTGAATGGAGCGAAGTTTGGAGAGTGAGGCATTGACTCTGACTGTGAATTTCCTGTTAAACAAGAAGGATGCTATGATTTGAATGAGAGGTGGGGGAGTCTTGTAGCAGATTAATTTGTACACAAGTCCTTCTAGGGATTGAAAACTGATTAACGATAGAAATTAAAACAAAATGTAAAGAAATTTTTGGTGGTAAATTTCAAATTCTCATGTGAGAACATTTATTATTTTTTATCATTATTTATCTTAATTAATTTAAAACATTAACCAATTTAAACTAGAAAGTTAATTTGGGGCAATATAATTTTTTTTCAGAAGCTAACTGAGTCAATAGAAACAAGATCATAATTCTTTAGATCCATTTTTAAAAAGAAATTATACGTATTTGCAAGGTTACAAAAATTTGCTGCTCGGTTAAAACATAAAAGTCATTCAGTATATATTAAAAATAAACCGAGTAGATAACTTTTTAATCACATTTATTGAAATATTAAACTTATGAACACTAAGAATTGACAAAATTCTTGCACGTATATCAATAATTGTAATAACAGTCATATTTTTCAAAAACCTAATATTTGATCCGGGGAAATATTTTTCAGAAATATGAATCGCATGTATACTTAGTTAAGGTGGAAGTAATCAGATAATGTGATCTAGTTTTAAGAAAAGAAAAACTTCTGTTGAATGACTGCTATGTTTTTGATCTCAGAAAATCAATGAATCAATAATCTTGATAAAATTTTATTCTCTTGATTCTACAAACAAATTCATATAAAAAAGCATAAAAATGAATCATAAATTAACCATCGGTCGCAAATAATAATTAATAAAAAATTACTGCATTAAAAAATTCTAATGAACTAATTAAAATATATAAATATATTACAAACACGCATAAAATTATTCTGTAATAGTACTTAACTCTTAACATTCCAAGGACGTTGAAGGTTAATGAAGGAAATTTGACGTTAAAGGACTTCTCTGCAAGACGGCTTCAACTAGCAATCTTGATTTGCATAATTATTTTTTCCAATTTGGTACATCACCATTACTGACTTTTTTTTCATCCACTCGCCTTTAATGAAGGTTAAATTATCGTGGAATGAGTACTCCGAGCATCCTTGGGTGGGGTTGTCAACGCACATTCCAGATCGGAACCGATAATTTTTTTACAAACTGGTATATCACGCTTTCGAATGCGGCTGGCCTTGCCGTATGCCGGTATATAAAGACTTCATGTGGTTCAATTTGTCACTTGTACTCAGTATTCCAAGAGTCAGGATATCCAAAATGATTGCTAAGGTGAGTTGTTTTTGAATTTGATGG
This sequence comes from Argiope argentata, assembly GCA_026289955.1. Lineage (NCBI taxonomy): Eukaryota > Metazoa > Arthropoda > Arachnida > Araneae > Araneidae > Argiope > Argiope argentata. Next base: position 17,455 of record JAOUZG010017972.1, on the reverse strand, counting down.
AAATAATTTTAGTTATGTTATTTCTAATATTCCTCAAAGTCTTTTCGCATTAAGTGTTAGCTGCGTAAGCAATCAGCTAATACGCGGGAGTTATTGGTTGGATTTACTTTAAATGAAATCTATTATGCGGAGTTTATTGTTTATTATTCGACTAAATATAATTTTGAACCTCAATCATTTGCAGTCCGAAAAATAGTTAGATGCAAAATTATTCACTTAATACAAAGATTTGTTTATTGCTATGAAAAATAATTAGACATAATTATTTTAAGTCGAATTTCTTTGAAAAATTAATCTACACCCCTTAACCAGTATGTAGGCGTTTTTAATATTTAAATTTGAAAAATAAATAAATGAAACCTCAAAATGATGCACAGTCTAGCATGTCGAGTCAGAGGCGACATCGGACCGCAAAGGGTTAAATTGTAGTAAACATCAAAACAAAAATTATTTTAAAAGTATTAAATTTACTGAATTATTTGCCTATATATTGGTTTGCTGCTTAATTATCTTGTGTTTTTATAAAATTTTATCAGAAATGGACTCTGCTTCTTTGGTGAAGCAAAGCGGTGAATATTTGGACATATCCGGTTTGAGTTCTGTTATGCAGAACCCATCCAATCAATTTTTATATCTCTCCAAGCATTTCGAGACGACGAATGTTAGTTGAATGGTCCACATTGATGTTGTCGGCCAGAATTCAAGTTGTCAAACACTTGCCTCCTTTTGCGGATGCCGAAAGTCGTCACGATGGCTGAACTCTTCCTGGCTTCCAAGCTATTGTCGCCAGATTTGAAACCCGAAAACCATTTCCTACGTCGACTTTCGCTGATTATACCCTCAAGAAAAAGTTTTTTGAGATCGCAAAATGACAGCCCTTCTTTCCATTCTTTATCAAAGCAATCAGTTTAACTTGACGAATATGAGTACGGTTATCAACACGCATTTTTATAATATAAAATTGGAAGAATATTTTCATCCATAAATTTATAAAATATTGTACATTTTTATTAAAATATAGCATCGATAAAGAAATGCCAGATAATTATTACGAACCCCAAAATTGTACTAGTAGAGTCAAATCCCATTAGAGAAATCTAATTTAAATCCTACAACATATTATTATTCTATGAAAAAAAAGTATTATTTTGTGGCTTTCAAAATATTTATAATCTCACATTGCTGGTACTATAATTTCCTTTTTTGTTATTATTCTTCCTTAACTGGTATAAGACATCTTCCTTAATCTTTCACAGTGAACAGAAACCTCTCAATTAAGTATTGGGCTGTACAAAGAAAATAGTTTGAATTTAAGTTTTTAGTATTATTTAAAAAAATCCCTTTTTTATATTGCAAAATCCAGGAAAAATTTGCTTAGCGGTTAAAATAGTATAACCAAGTTTATAATTTTTTTTAATTTTTGAAGTGGTGCTAAGATAAATTCTATGTTATAATATGATTGTTTGAAAATATCATTAATTTTTTTTTCAAAATTTTATACACTTATTAAAAATTTAAAAATTCAAAAATTGTGAAATAATAATTTTTTTAATAATCAATGAATCAATTTTAAAAAACTTTCTTCAATGAATTAGGTTTATTAGGGAAGCAATCAAAAACATTTTCAATTACAGTCTTTAGGTTTCAAAATGCATTTGATAGAAATTTGTATTTTTTTATTTTCTGATTCACAAAATGTTGTAGAAAGCTCTATAAAATAGATTTTCTGTAATAACAAATTTTAAAATTTTCAGAAAGAGTTTTAAAAACATGGTCTGGAATTTGGATATAGTTTCTTTCATTTATAATGCTTTATATACGCACGTTGAATCCAAAAAAATTTCATAAGATTTTAATCTTATTCTTACGATATGAACTACAGATTTGTAATAAATTTATACCATTTCGAATTCATTCTTTGAAATATTATTTTAAAAGCCTATATTTTTAAAATTCATGTTTAAATAGGAAAATTTAAACAGATTGTGAAAAATTAATAAGCATTAAAAGAAAAATAGAATGAAAAATTCATTGACTTTGAATAAATATAAAGGGATGAGTTATTTTATTTTAATTAAGTATAAAAAAATCAGACTCTACAATAGATAATTTTCTTAGGATATAAATCGGACCTGTAATAAATATATAACGCTTCAAATTCCTTCATTAAAAATTTATTTCAAAAGTCGACATTTTCTTTTTTTTTATCATATTCGACTGTGGAAACTAAGAAAAATTGAAAATATGCCGTAAACATTAAAAATAAAAGAATCAAAAATCCAATAATTTAGAAGAATTAAAAAGCAAAGAGTTACTAATAACTCTTTGCTTTTTAATTTTCTAAATTAATGAATTAAATAGTAAAGAAGGATAAAGAAGATCCTATAATAAAGAGAGGAAAAAAAAACACAAACTATATATAAACAATTTCCTAAAGTTTTCTCATAATATATAAAACATTATATGTATAAGTATCCTTTACCAATGTATTTTAAAGTTAATTTCTGTATCATTTAACTCTTAAGTGACCCACTAACAACCTAAAAACAATAAAAAGGAAGAATAATTTCTTCTAATATTTTCAAAAACTCCTTTTTAATTAAATTTTTTAAACGAAAAATTACGAATAGTACACAACGTTTGATATTATTTTTGAAAAACCACGATAACATCATTTTATAAAGAAAAAAACATAGCTATTGTGTTAATTATTGAAATTCTTTTTTTTTTCAGATCACCATCCTCTTCGCTGCCCTCGCAGCCACCCACGCATCCGTCCTCCTCGGACACGGTGCCTTGGTCAGCACTGGGGTCAGCAACCGAGCTCAGACTCAAGATGTAAGCTTATGCTTTACATTTAATTTCATATCTATTATTATCAACTAAAGATTTCCATGCATGAACTAAATTTTCTATCATGTCTAGGCTTTCGGAAACTACGCTTTCGGCTATGACATCAAGGACGGACTCGGTGCCACCAACTCCCGATCCGAAGTAGGAGACGCCCACGGAAACAAGAAGGGCTCCTACACCCTCGCCGACATCGACGGAAGGGCCCGACGAGTCGACTACGTCGCTGACGGACACGGATTCCGAGCTGTCGTCAAGACCAACGAACCCGGAACCGCCGCCAGCGCCCCAGCAGCCGCCCTCGTCGCCAGCCCCTACGCCGGACCCGTCGCCCCAGTCGTCAACCACGTAGCCCCTGCAGCACCCGCCGTTGTTGGACATGCCGCTTCTTACGCTGCTCCTCTGGCCGTCGCCGCCCCAGTAGCTTACGGAGGAGTCATCGGACACGGAGCCGCCCTTGGTCTAGGACATGACCTTGGTGTTGCTGCCCCTCTCGGTCTTAGACACGGACTCGGTCTCGGATATGGCTTGGGACTTGGCAAGGCTCTCATCCACTAAAGACATTTATAACTCTAATTCAAATCTGCTGAAGTTCAAATAGCTATGGCTTATTGGTATTGAAAATATCAATATGTCTCAGATGAATATTTTAATTTATTTTGATTTGTAAAATAAATGTTAGGTATTGTGAAATAAAACTTTTATTTCCTATTTTCTGGTTTGATTCGCTTTATTTTTACTGTCGCATTTTTATTCTAATTATGATTTTTTTAACATGAATTACTCTTACAAATAGTCGTCTTCTCTCTCAGGTGCCCAAAGATATCCAAAGTTTTATCACACTGAAATAAAATCAAAAAGTAGTGAGCTAAAAGAATTTTATAAACCGAAATAATATCAAAAATAATTGAATTTTTAATAAAAAAATCATTGAAAAATAGCATTAACTAATCTAGTTTTTTCTAAAGTTTCTATAATTTATTGAATGAAGTCTAAAAAGTGTCTTTAACAAATTTTATTGCTTCTATTCTTTGAAATATCATCCTGTTTTAAAGCTAATTGGATTTTTAAGAATGCGTATCATAATTTTTATACGGAATCGTAATATAAAGAATGATATCCGATGTTGAATATCTTCTTCAAAATATTAATTTTTAAATATTCATCGAATGACGCATCTTCCATTCAGTCCACTTATCTCTTAACTTTTTATCGTCGATGTAAGTTACGTAAAAGAGTAAAGTTTCATTTTATCAAAGGAATAATTTTCTGAATATTTATTTCGTTTCAACTCTCGTCAAAACTAAAATATTTTTCTGGCTTGGATGAAGCAATATAAATTCGTATTCAGTGTTACAGATTTATATATTAATTTTTCAATTAAATCCCTTTAATCTTATACATAAGAATTTAACTCGTTTCTAAATTGGTAATTTGTAAACGATCATAAAATATTTGCACGCTTCTCACTTATATGAAATAAATTAAGAGTTAATAAGGTTTAGAGTAAAACAACGATTGCAGCTCTGACGGAAAAATTCAATTTTTCTAAGATTCAAACAGTGAAGCTGGATTTCGTCAATTTTATGTAGGCAAAAGTTGACTCCACTGACATAGAATGCTCGTTTTTTCTATGACTTATACAGTTACATATGATGACTTGTATTTTTTCCGTGTTCATTAATTTTTTGAAATTTATTAATATGATACTGGACCAAGGTTAAGATAAGACCAGGGCTGGAATAGCATCTACAAACTGAATCATGTGAGAGGAAAGTTTGCTAATATTTAAACAGTAAAACTGGATTTCGTCTATTCTATGTAGGCAAAAGTTGGCTCCACTGACGTAGAATTTCCGGTACTTTTACGCATTATACAGTTGCATATGCTGACTGGTTTTCATTAAATTTAAAAATTTATTTATATGATTTTGGTCTAAGGATAATATTAGACTAATGCTAGACTAACATCTGCGAACAAAATCAAGAAGCAGGAAAAATGTGCACCAGTCTTTATATCGGAACATTTGATCAAGAGCTACCAAATTCGACATGTTAATATTTTTTGACCAATTATCAAACAACAGGAAAGAATTTGTTTTTTTCACCATTTTCAATTGGAAATTGACAAACCTTTTTAACAGTTTTCCACCAATTTTTACCTATGAAGAATTTGCATGAAATTCCTTTTTATTGTATTTAAAAAGTTAAAAAATAAACTTTTCAGTGATAAATAAAAATTTTATTTCTACACAATTATTTTTTAAAAATATTAGCAGATTTCTTTTAAAAATATGTTTAGTAAAAATACTTTTTATTGTTCTATATTTTATATTTTTTTTACATTTTATATTTGAGATGCTATGGCGATAATAAATATGTTTTTCTGTTCATATTCTCAACATTTAATGATTTAAAGTAAATTTTAGAAATGGAATAACCATTGCTTCAAAATATAAGTTCGAAGTTTCTTTAAATATTTAAATTTTTAAGCATAACTTATTTCATCTATAGAAGAAACAATTTATATTTATCTTAAATATATTGCATCTTAAACAGATAAAAAAATCTACTAGCCTTTTTATAATTTAAATAAACCATCTCTTCAAATAAAATCATATCAAGATATTAGTATGTATATTATAATGAATACATCATGTATAGGAATATTTTATATTCAATCCGAAATTCGTATTAATTATATTGTAATATGTATATTTAGCCACGAAGATTTTTAAAAAAATTTTTAATTTACTTTTTATGCAAAAAAACTGTTTGTCCTAAAATATTATTTGTGTTGAATCATCAAAGTACAAACGGCACTGTATAAATTAATAACTTTAAAAAAGTCAGCGAAGTACAAATGGTCAAACAAAGTATATTAAGTATTAAAGCATTAATGGACGTAAAAGAAATAAAAAATAAAAATCATAATATATAATTTAGCTTAAAAATTATTCTTAAATATTCTTATTCACTTAATTTTTTTCTTTTTTTAATTTTTGTTGTTGTTTTTCAATTATATTTTATTTAAATTTTTTATTAGGTACCTAATATTTTAATATTTTGATGATCATATAAGAAAAAATTTAATAAATGTCTTTTAAAAGTGTACAAATCTTATTAATATATTCTCATATCCGCTTATTCAGAAAATTTTATTATTTTCTCAAAAGAATAGAAAAAATTATTTAAAACTGCTCAAACTACCTTAACTGTAGATCTCAGCATAATATTGAATATCCAGATATTTTCCTAAAATTAATTTTTTGTTGAATTTTTGTCATTTTATTTATTTTATAATTTGCTCCTATGGAAACATTTACTCATTCGTCATCAAAACTTCTTTTTCAACTAAACGTTTCTTTAATTGTTCTATGTTTATGAATTTTGTCATGAGTGTATCTGAAAACATACAAATGAGAGAGACATGTTGTAAAAAGCTCATCAGTTTTGGGGAAAAAATTAGAAACGCACATTTGACTTTTGCTTGATTAAAATTTTAAATCCCGTATTAGAGTAGCTAGTTCTTTCAATTATAACCGATACTTAAATAAGATTTATTATCATGTCAGGACATGATATAGTCTTAGGAATGAGGTTTTCTGGAGTCAACAAAAATCCTTTGGCGAAAAATTAAAATTTTACTATCTGCACTAGATTTCAAACAATCAGCTTTTAATAATGCTTTGTCAATGGATTTATAAAAGTTCTGATTATAAAAAACAAGTTAATGACTACAGCAAATAAAACCGAGAAAAATGTCATTTTGAGCACGTGATTATATAAAGTGAAATAAATAGGAAATGTGATATATTTTTTAAAACAATCAATGCGAGACAAAGTTTTTTATGATCGTTTGCAATACTAAAGTGACTCGTTCAATGAAATACATAAAATGAATGAAAATAAAATTTTAATTGCACAATCACGTGGTGCTTGGCCGTTCAAGAAATGATGTTTCTGATATGATGCATTGAACTATGCATAGCGGATTTCATTTTAATCTTCATTGATGTCTAATTTCTGGAACGTATATGCTCAGTAGGGACGAAATGGCCAAAAGTTTAAAACTTTTATTCATTCACTTTTCTTAACATATCTGAAAATATAAACGGTTTCCGATTAAATCATAGATCAATAGTTGGTATCTAAATGATTAGATTTAAGCATATACTTCTCGTTAAGAAAAAAATTTCAAATATAACGAATTAAAAATTAAAGTAACGTAAAAAATAGAAACAATAATATTTCATTAAAAAAGTTTTTTTTAACGTTATATTCCCTTAAATTGGATACTACCAGTTCAAACAGTTATAATTAGAAAATCACACTTGGAAATTTTTAACAAAAAAAATTTCCTGATAACAAAGCTGGCTGAATAAGGTTATGTTGAAAATTCATGTTAATTTTATGCTAATTGAGCAACTGTTTCGAGAAAGTTCTTTGCATGGATTAGCATTTCAGCCTCAAGGATTCTTTGAAATGATCTAAAATGTGCTAATTAGCGATATTCAAAGCTTTATAATTTTTTCAGTTTAAATGGCAAAAGAAAGAAAATTATTTTTTAACATATTGGCGTGTCTAAAATATCTTAAGGAATATGAATGTTAAAAATTTGGGGTTGTATAAAATTTTTCAAAGGTTCAGTGATTGATTCAAGAAGCATTTATCATTCATTCATCAAGACAAACATCATTCTTTAGATCCAGAATTGCTTTTGTTTGAGTACGGTATGTTTATTATTAAAATTACAAAAATTTGCTTCTCTGACAAAATATGAAAGATACCATGTGTTTAAAACTGAAAAAAACCAACCGAAGACTCTCCGTGTGCGCGTCTGTGTAGTGGGAGTTTAATCTGTCGTGGTCACAAAACAATACCACTGGGAGTACTGGATCAGATGTGATCGTCCTCTGTTCCAGATCTAAATTGCTATCCGTGGATGAATGAATGAAGTCAGCTTCGTGAAAAAGGTTTTGTGACTTGTTTGAGCTAGAAGTCAAACTTCTGCCCTCGAATCGTCAGGGATCTATATTCTCAGAAGCTACTGAAACTCTCTTTCAATTATAAAGGTGAACGTGACAACTACAACAAAACTGAAAAGAGTAGATAATTTTTAAATTACTTTTATCGAAAAATAAAACATTTAAATATTAAAAATTTTATACGATTATTTCAAGTTTCCAATTTGCATTTTTTTTAAAATTCAATATTTACTTTAAAAAATTTAATTTGAATGAATATCTTTCAGAAATGTGAATTGTAAACATACTGATTTAAGATATTCTAGCATTAAACCAAACAGTCTTGTCACGTGACCTAGTTTAAAGCAAAGAAAAGCGAGACTTAATACATGTTGAATAATTTCTAGGATTTTGACTTCAGAAAAGCCATAACTAATTCATCTTCAAAAAAAATTATCCGCTTGTTTCTATAAAAAAAACTTAGTGACCTAGTTTTAAGCAAAAAAAAAGTAAGACAAATATTTTTGAATAATTGCTATGATTTCTATTTCAGAAAAACAAAAATTTAATAATCTTAATAAAAAAAGTTAATCACTTGATCCTAATAATATATTTATATAAAAAAAGGGGAAGGAAATCATCAAATAACTATCATTCGCTAATAATTTAATAAATAATCAAAAATATTAGAACAATTAAAAGTTTTTTATTGTGCTAATTGTGTAATATTAGCAAATAATTCTCTATGTGTAATATTAACAAAATTAAAATATTTCCTGCTTATTTACTTGAAATATTGCCTTCAGCTATATGAATATGTCACAAATATGCTTTATAATTATTCTAATAATATGACTTAACGCTTAACATTTTAATGACCTTGAAGGAATCGTAGAAGGTTAACGCAATGGAATTTGACTTGAAGGACTTCTCTGGGTGCGGTTGTCAACTTGCACTCTTGATTAGCTTAATTATTTTTCCCAATATGCTACATCCCTATTACTGAATTTTTGTTCAATTACTCGCATTTTTGGGAAGGTTAAACTAACGGGAATATACAGGTCCGAGTATCCTTGGGTGGGGTTGTCAACGCACATTCCAGATCGGAACTGGTAATTTTATTTACGAACTGGTACATCACGCTTTCGGATGCGGCTGGCCTTGCCGGATGCCGGTATATAAAGACTTCGTGTGGTTCAATTTGTCACTTGTACTCAGTATTCCAAGAGTCAGGATACTTCTTCCATAATCATCATGATTGCTAAGGTGAGTTGTTTCCGAATGTCATAGTAGAATCTTATATACTGCTTATTCTCTTTCTTCTTTCGAAATCTTTTTATATTAGGAATGTCAATTCTGCATTTTATATTATCAATGAAAACTGAATGAATTATGATATAAATTTTTTTTATTATTATATTTATTTTGATTCACTGATAATAATATTAATAAATCACGATCTTAAGTTTGTGGAGAAAAATTTAATATTTACAATGTTAAAATGCTTTAATGAGATTCATAAAGAATGGGAAAGTGGATTTTCATGCCTAATATGAATTCTTGCTTTCTTATAAGAATATACTTTTTTATATAAAAAATTAGATTTTTTTGTATAGTATTATGTGAGAGCATGATGTTGTATTGGTTAGGAGGTTTATGGCGTCTCCGAAATTCACGGGCAAAAAATTTTCATTGATATATAGCGAGTCAATTGACCCACGACATTTGAGTTTTGAGTTTGCCAGTATTGTTTGAAATGTTAAATTAAAGTTGCTATCAGTTGTTTTTAGTTTGTCGTTTCTATGAAATGATGTCATCTTCCATTCAGTTTATAATTTCTTACTTTTAAATAATTAATTTTGTGCTCAGAAGATTATCGTGTTTTTTTATTCTCTTTTAGTTTTAACTATCACAATTTTGTAAAACGCGACTTATATTTATTCTTTAATGATATTATAATCGCCTTATTGCTAATTGTATTTCTCTAAAAATTGTAAATATTAGAATATAATTTTAATATCAATCTGCATCAAGTCCATTGGAATTTATTACATATACAATAGCTCCCAGTAATAGTGAATATTTGGTCGAAATGACTGGTTTTTTTTTAAATCTTAAAATCGGTCGAGCTCCAAAACTTTGTTTGCCAACTAGAAAAATTAGAAATGAAAGTTTTAAAAAATTATCATTAGAGAGAGAGAAAGAGAGGTCTCCTAATTTTTTCAAACTGGTTTAAACTGGTTAATGACTTAAATTATATAAGACAAATAATCAGTTAATAATAATAATAATTTTGTCACATGATAACTTGAAATTGGCCACCATAGATTTCATTTTTAAAATTAATTTTATTTATAATTTTCAATTATTCTTTTGATGATAAATATCTTTTATTGTATAGTTTTTTCTCATAGTCAATTTTGTATAAATATTGGCCTTTTTATTTTTAAAACGGACATTTCATTTTCTAATTATTTGCAGTATTATAAGAGTTTTTAAATATTAATATTGCTTTTATTTGTAATATTCTTTACCTTGATGTGAAACACTTCTTTTTACTACTCAATATTAAATGTTTCTCTGTTACGATTGTTAAAAATTTATGATACTTTCGTTCTGATTTTAGTCTATTATCTATATTTTTTTCACGGAATTCGATATTCTTTTTTAGGGATTTTTAAAATATTCATAAAATTATAAATACTATGAAGGGATTCTGAATTTTATATCTTTAGCCTTATTTTTAAATTACGCCATAAAAATTATTATTCATAAAAAATTGTCCTTTATAAAAAGGCAAACAAATGAAAAAAGTTTCATTTACATTACTGAAATTTCAAATTCAGTTAAATTATATGTTTCTTTTTAATTTTCAAAAAAGCTTTTGAAATTCTGACGGAAGAATTCTTATATATGCAAGTAAAGTGATAAAACTTAGTATTTTCAATAAGCATTCTTAAAAAGTTTTCCCTAGATTTAAAATGTCCCCCTTTCTTTGATTTATGATAATTTTATATATCTTAATAACTTCTAAAAGAATTCCATAAAGCTTTAATTTGTCTAATAAGGAAAAAATAATTTAATTTAGTGATGTAACTTCATTTCAAGTTAAATAAAAACAATAGACTTTACAAAATAAGACTATAGAATAATATGAAGTACCTTAGTTAAATACGATCTAAATTTCTGTAACATTGAATAAAATAATGCAGGAATTACGTTATTTTAAACAAAGCCAAAACAAATCAAACTAATTATTAAAGTTTGTTAACAATAATTTAGACTCTTAATCAGAACAAAATATTTTTTAAAAAAAGTTTTACAATTTCTTACCACAAAACTAACTAAGCAATCCAGAAAAAAAAAAGAATTTAACAAAAATTTTCGAATACTACTCTTCAAACCTGCTTTTGACGGCGCCTTAACCTAGGGGTAGCGTTTCTTTCCTATGTTTTGGGCTTCCCGGACTCGCTCCCTGTTAGGGCATGGTTGTTCCTCCTCCACCCTATGTTCTATCTGTGAGGTGTGTGAACGAACCCCCTCCAAACTTAAAAAAAGTTTTGCATGTGAGAACGTGAATGTTATCTTCATTTGATCTAGAAGTGTAACTTCTGATCAAATGAAGATTCAGCAGTCTTCACCTTCAGAATTTACTGCAACCCCCTTTCCTGGTTAACTCGGACACAACATTATCTTCAAATTCTTTTTAATTTTCTTTTAAGCGCTAATTTGTAGATTTTCAAAAGTTTATTAACTTTCTTCCATAAAGAGGAAAACATTTTAAAAATATGATAAAAACATCGAAATATCATACCAATTAACGATAAAATATATTTTCAGATCACCATCCTCTTCGCTGCCCTCGCAGCCACCCACGCATCCGTCCTTTTGGGACACGGTGCCTTGGTCAGCACTGGGGTCAGCAACCGAGCTCAGACTCAAGATGTAAGCTTATGCTTTACATTTAATTTCATATCTATTATTATCAACAAAAGATTTCCAAACATGTACTAAATTGTCTTTCACACTAGGCTTTCGGCAACTACGCTTTCGGTTATGACATCAAGGACGGACTCGGTGCCACCAACTCCAGATCCGAAGTAGGAGACGCCCACGGAAACAAGAAGGGCTCCTACACCCTCGCCGACATCGACGGAAGGGCCCGACGAGTCGACTACGTCGCCGACGGACACGGATTCCGAGCCACCGTCAAGACCAACGAACCCGGAACCGCCGCCAGCGCCCCGGCAGCCGCCCTCGTCGCCAGCCCCTACGCCGGACCCGTCGCCCCAGTCGTCAACCATGTAGCCCCTGCTGCCGCCGTTGTTGGACATGCTGCCTCCTACGCTGCTCCCTTGGCCGTTGCCGCCCCATTAGCTTACGGAGGTGTCATCGGACACGGAGCCGCCCTTGGTCTTGGACATGGAGTCGGTCTTGCTGGACCACTCGGTCTTGGACACGGCCTTGGTGTTGCTGGTCCACTCGGTCTTGGACACGGACTCGGTCTCGGTTATGGCTTGGGACTTGGCAAAGCTCTCATCCATTAAAGACATTTTTCAACTCTAATTCAAATCAACTGAAGTTCAAATAGTTATGACTTATCGTATTGGTGTGGCAATGAGATTAATTTATTTTCATTTGTGAAATAAATGTTGGTATTGTGTAACAAAGGTCTTAATCCATATTTTCTAGTTTGATTGGCTTTATTTTTCTTACATTATTTGAACTATGTTTCCCAATTTATTTGAAACATTAATTACCTTCCCAAATTAGTAATCATCTGCTGCCTTGAATATTAACGCAATTCTCCCAAAAGTTCTTTGCTTTGATCTCAGATATGAAAGCTTTGAAATAAAAGTGGAAAGTGAACAGAAATTTTTTAATGATTAAGGAACTAAATTTAATTTTGAAATCTAACTTTATATGTTTAGTTTAACATAGATAAATATTTAAAATGAACCGTTTAATTTCTGGACAGTTTCGCATTAAAACACGTGCACGAAATCATATATTAATGCCCATAGATTGGATTCAGTTTTGTTTTCTTTGCATTATCATGCTTTTGAAATGTGAATTTGATAAATTTACTAAAACAATATAAAACAAAATAATATTTAAAGTGTAATTATAATAAATAAAAACTGCTTGTTTTGAAATTATATGAATCGAAATAATTTTATATTAAATCCGAAATAACATAAATCCTTAAATCTAATTATAATTACTTTTATTAAATATGTATTACACATTGTATTTTGGCTTTCTGGCACAGAGGTAGCACATCTTCCTCGTATTCTTAGAGTCCCGGGTTCAAGTCCTGGTTTGGGAACGGTTGTTCTTTTGTTTGCTATTTTTGAGATGTGTGAATGTGCTCCTCCCCTTGTAAAAAAGGGGATGTGCAAGAGAGTATGATGAGTGTGTAGCTAAGTCGTACTCTTGCCCCTAGTTGGCACTACTTCAAAAACAAGAGACACTCCTTAATGGCAAGTATCATAAGTAACAACAAGAACACACAATGTCTTATCTGACCTGACATTGACTTCTTAATCTGACTGACTTGACATTGAACGTTGACTTCTCAGATCAGATTGACTTCTTAGACACAAAGAAAAAATGACCTTCTCCCCGCGACAGCATTGATGGGAATTAAAATTGTGTTCTAAGAGTCATCACTACCCACTGTACAATCCTTCCCGTTGGCAGCAAGCCCCGTCATCGGTAGATGGTAATCAAACCCACACAATTTTTGCATTCACCTAGTTGACGGTTTCAACCTCTATAACGAAAGATTTTCATCTTGATATTATAGGTATCCCCTTGTGGGTATCTAAAACTGAAGGTGTCTTATCTTACCTTTTATTCAAAAAATTTTGTAGAATGATTATTCATATTTAAATTTGAAGAAATTTGTGTCCAATGTCAGGAAAAAAAGACATCTCTATATTGTTTCTAAAAATTAATTCACTTAATACTTGATTGGAACTTTTCTAACGAATGCTCAAAAAATTATGCTACAGATTAATAATTCGTGTTTCTGGTCTCATGAGTCATTTTATTAGTTTTTCTATACACTGCGAAAAACTATTTTCTTTAAAACAGCGTACAAAATGCTTACTATTTTAAAAATTGATAATGATGATTTAGAATCATATGGTAAAAAGGTTTAACTCAGTTATCGTGTTATTAAATGTCCCATAAACGTTTTAAAACATGGGCTAAAATATTTTACGCTTGTTTCATTTCCAAAATTATTTTACAGGTCAACTCAATTTGCGTAACTATCTTCATAAACTATTATTAAAAATTAGTTGTCTTGTAAAATAAAATGTTACATAGTTTTATTGAAAGTAAAAAGAAAAAATCTGTACATCTAACTGTATTAATCATTACTTTTTCTTATATCAAGTATTAAAAAAGTATCGTAATCGTTAAAAAAATTCAAAATTGAAAGAATATCCATATTTTAAATTCTCCTGAGTTCGAAAAGCGTACTTTTGAAAAATATCAATTTGTTTGTCAGTGAAACCCCCGATGGAAGGCACCTCTTAATTAAAAATGAGGTGCTTCTGGCTTGGTGATTGGATGTGGCCAACCTAGTGGGTACACTAATAGGTGTCGGTTGCTCCTCCCATCGATGACGGGACTTACTTCCTAAGGGAAGTGTTGTACCGTAGCCGTTTATGACCTTTAGGACTCAACCACAATTCCCGCAAGTTTGATTATTCAGTCCTAGTGGTTTCAATCCATGTGCATTTGTGATGGGGCGGAAAGTCTGGTATGACTTGTTTGTGAGTGGCAAAGATGAAATTTGAAATATGACTTTACAGGAACGGATGGATGAAATTTGAAATATGACTTTACATCAAATTTATTGATTTCTATTAAATTTTAAGCAAAAACCCTTCAGAGAAAGTCATTCAAGATTTTCAAATTATAGGCTAACTTGATTTCTTAAAGACGAAAAGAGCTAGAAGTATAATATTCAATACAAAAATTTAATATCTATGTTAAATAAGTAATCAAATAAGTTTCTAAATAAGTTATATGCTAACTTAATTACTTAGAAACAAAAAGAGCTAAGAGTATAACATTCAATACAAAAATTTAATATCTATGAAATAGATATTAAATAGGTAATCAAATAAGTTTCTAAATAAATTATATACTAACTTGATTACTT
>JAOUZG010017964.1:0-10129 GCA_026289955.1 Argiope argentata | reverse complement strand
TAAAAATATTTTATATTTCATTGTAGTTTATAGGAAAATAAAAAAAATGAAGTTATTTAAGAAATTATTAGAAAATAGATTAGTAGAATTATTTATTAGGAGATTAATAGAAAAACGATTAGTAGAATCATCTATTAAGAGATTAATAGAAAATAGATTATTAAAATTATCTATTAAGAGATTAGTAGAAAATGTATGAACAGATACAATGGAGCTAAGATGGAATGATAATTTAAATGGAATAATAAGATATAATGGAGCTATAATGGAACTGAGCTCCATTAAATAAGCTCTTTTTCCCCTATTACAAAAGCATATGTAAAATTATTACAATAGAAGGCATTAATGTCTAATAATTTGTCGGAATTATGAATATGAAGTTTTATTTAAACGATTTAATTGAAATTAAATAGAATCAACGTTGCTGGCGAACAAAGTGGTTTCCACGGCTACTGCCTTATTATAAGCCAGATAACATTTACTATACTGAAGTCGACTTTTGTATTATGGTCATGTTACTCGGCTACAGGCCCTAGCGTCGCGGGTTCGTATCACGACCTTCATTCGGTACATTTGTAACCTTGAGAACGCAACCTTCCGCAACAGTGGTGGCTCCATCTACCCACATCAAAATCGTCAGACTCACTTGACGTAAAGCAAGCAAACAAACAACTCCAAAAAATTGTCAGATCACTTGACGAGCAAGCAGCAACTTATCATGACGCTTGGCGGAATACAAAAATCGTTCGCTTCTTCGCTGACTCCCTGGTGGGGAAGGACTGTAGCGCTAGTCTTATAAGCCAGATAACATCTACTATACTGAAGTCGACTTTTGTATTATGGTCATGTTATTCGGCTACAGGTCCTAGAGTCGTGGGTTCGTATCGCGACCTTCAATTGCTACATACGTAACAATAATTAAAGATAAGAAAATGGGGAGAGTTATAGATCCAATGCGCTCGGTTGTAGTTATTAAATCCCATTAGTTTAATCAGTGGAATTTTTTGTACACTTACATTTTATCTATGTCTATCTATCTATCAAAGAACTTTTCTTTTTAGTTTTTTAATGTAACATTGAATAAATTCAGGATCTTTTCCCTTTGATAACCTACTTTCACAATTAATTATTCATATATTTTTGTAATCAAAATCATGCTTAAATTTTTTCATAGAAACTGAGTTTGATTAAAATTAAACTGCTACTTAATATGTCTAGGCGCAATTTCTGATTGCTTGAGATTTGCATTGTAAAGAACAAAAAGCTATAAAGATTTTTTTTCAAAATAAATTGTTTTCATGTTTACCTGAAAGTTTTCCATAATTCTCTAAAATTCTAGAACAATACAATAATATAGTGGGCTTTTAATCTTCAGTCTTCTAGTTCGAACGGAAAGCACAATGTCTAATGGCATTTTTTGTATGACCCTGTTTCTCCCGACAAGGTCGAAC
The DNA here is from genome assembly GCA_026289955.1 of Argiope argentata. Taxonomy (NCBI): domain Eukaryota; kingdom Metazoa; phylum Arthropoda; class Arachnida; order Araneae; family Araneidae; genus Argiope; species Argiope argentata. The sequence goes on along the minus strand of JAOUZG010017964.1, from coordinate 8,678 downwards.
ATTGTCAAAATAACAACAACAACAAATGCATTTATTAATCTGTTGTTTTCCTTTCTGTTTTCATTTTATGCAAAACATATTTAAAAGGGAGTTCGAACAATTTTCCTTAGATTAAAACGATATTAAAAATAATTTTTGAAATTCAGGCTTCTTACTAAATTGCATGTAAAGCATACAAAAATTCTTTTATAATCAGGGTTGAGTTCCAAAGCAAAGTCAATTTCTTTCATATTATAATGATAAAAGAATTTGGCCCTAAGATTCTGATGAAAATCAACTTTTCCTTCTTGAATTCGAAAACGTTTAGAATTAGGCTTGCTTTTCTATGAGCATAATAATTTAAATATTTTAAGCTAGATGAATGAGATTTGATATACAGTTTTTAAATTCTTATTTTTAGATTTCTCTTAAATTTTGAAGTAAATCTTTCATTAGAAGTCGATTAAAAGTGAACTCGATAACTGCAAAATATAAAGAACTAGATGGATAAAATTTGGTATACGTATTTAGTACCGACAACGCGATCATTTGGTATACGTATTTAGTATACGTATTTGATTCATATCTGATTTTGAATATAGTAAATTAACAGGTTGACTGTTTGTTATTATGTAGATTGGCATGCATGAGAATGCAATGATTTAGATAAATGAAATTTGGTATATGATCTTGTTACTAAAAATTGTAATAAATAAATAAAATAATAACGAAAGAAAAAATGAAAGAAAGAAAAGATAATATTATATTTATAACTTAATCCGTTTGAAAAAATTTATAATTTGAAAAGAATTTAATAATGTAATGAATTGTTATAAAAAGAACATTAATTTTAACTCGACAAGATAAACAACAGATTGAATAATGTATTAATCTTTGCCACATAAATTCTTTAATTCAACTAGTTTAATATAGTAATTTTTCTACCTTAATTATTTTCACTAAATGATTGTTTTTCAAATTCTGAATAAAACTGCAACTATTAAAGCTATTTGCAAATAAATCAAAAATATTTATTACAAACATATCCTTCTGAATTTTTTAAAGTAAACAAATGATCTCAAAAATCGTTGCTCTACTCAAGAAATTAGAACTTAGTATATTTTTAAGATTCATGACACTTTAAGAACCACTTTTGTTGAGAAGATTTTATATTTGATGTGACACTATGACATTTAAAAACAAGATTTTCTTCTTGTCATCACCAGCTCAACTCAAACAGAAGCCCTAGTCCTGCTGGCGACGACGCGATCAGATCAATTTTTCTGACTGGCAAAGTACCAATCTTTGGAAATTTCTTGTCCTCTGTTCTTTTTGGCTTTATTTTCTATTTTTATCGAATTTAGCAAATCAAGGATAAAGCGAAAACGATAATTTATCTTATCTATCTGACTCGCAGTTAACCCTTGTTTTCATCTGAGAGTAAATGCTGATAATAGAAGAATTATTCCACCAATTTGCTGGGTTCTCAAAATCGATAAATTCATATTGGACAATGAGATCTTGGGATTCTTTGGTCATAAATCTTTATAAAATGGGATTTTCTTCGGAGTTCGGTCTTCCATATCCCACAATGCCTTTCGAAAGGCGTTGGAACTCAACGTTCCGGATGATATATTGGAAAACGGTTGAGAAAATACGAGTTTCATATTTGCTCGCGCTTGTTGAAAACCCACCGACCACGTTCTTGAAGAATGGTTCTTTTTTTGTATTAAATAACAAAGAAGCTTGCAACGGGGGATAAAGTTGGATCGGATAATGTTGAATTGGGATGCGTTATTTCCTTTTCTTGTTTTATAAACATAAGCATTCTTTAAAAAAATTATCAATTTTTTTTGAATCTGTAGTTAAAATAAGTAAAAAGTCATTTAAGCTGTCTTAATATAATTTTATTTTGTTTTAAAGTAGTTAATAATTATTAAATAATAATAGTGCGCATACAAAAATATGTATTTAATATTTTTATTGTATTTAACATATGTATGATTATATTACCGGTAAATTTCTAAATTTGGCATTCTATAGAATACATAGGTATTTTGTACAATGCCGAAATTCGGAAATGCATGAAATGATTACTAGCTCGAAATTTTCTACACCGTTTTAGACAACCGACCATCCAACGATAAGGTAAGGAATGCATTATATAATAATACTTTTTATACATTAATAATTAATACTTTATTTATACTATTATTATAAATGTGAAAGTTTGGATGGATGATGTTAGTCAATCACGCCAGAACGGCTGAATGAAATTGGATGAAATTTAGCACAGAGATAGATTATAGTCTACAGAAGAACATAGGCTACTATTTATTCCGGTTAATTGAGCGGTTAATTTTTTAATAGTTAAAAAGCAACCTTCTCGCCAAAAACCTTCATTTCCCTTCCGCCAAATGAGTAAGACTTCAATCCCCCCTCACGCTAATGAGGTTAGGCTTAACATATACACGACCAAATATTTCAAAGAATTCTGTTTATTTTATTAATGTCTGATGTATTCAAAATTAAGCATTGCTAATCAATCGATTTTTTGGATTCATTTTGAAGTACTTTTGAATTAAATAAAAAATAATAAAGGATATTAAAATTGTCTATTCTGCATTGCGTTACCCCAATTGATGTAGAAAAATCAGGAATTTCTTTGGCCCAATTTACGTTGCAAATTCACGCATGTGCAGGGCGTTGTAACTGTTGACAACTGCATTTTCATTTTAATTAAAAGTTTAAAAATTATGTGTTTAATACTTTGTAGCTATCTCAATCTCGAACGATAAATAAAATAAACTTGACTCGATTTTAAAGAAACACTGACTTGATTTGCTGTTTTGCTTTATTTAAGGTGCGAGGCTGTAAATAAACCGTTTAGTGTTTTAGTAAATAAACCGTTAGTTGCATGAATTTCCATGCGTACAAAGTCGATAGTGAAAGCTAGTACTTTTTATATAAAATATTTAAAGCTTAATATTAAAAATAAAAGGAAGTGCAGTTAAAAATAAAATTATTTCCTACATAACTGCAACAATAGCAATATTTTGTTTTATTTCTTTAATAAGAAAGGTATACATTTTGATTTTAAGGATTTTTAATTGCATTCTTTCATTATTCAAAAGTTTTTTTTCTGATATTTCTTAGTTTTTACTTTAAAATAAACCACTTGGTATTTGCAAAAGTAAAAAAAAATGTTTGCACTTCCCAGTAATGTGTTATTTGAATTGAACGTTGGATGTATCAAGTAAAAGGAAGTTGTACTCTCAATTGTTTGAGCCATCGTAAATATAAAAAATGTTATGTTGAAGAATATATCCGCAAAATATATTTTTTATGTGTTAATTAACATTACACACACGCACACGCACGCACGCACGCACGCACACACACACACACACACACACACACACACGTATATACAGAGAAATATTGAATTCAAGCATCTCTTTTTTATATGTAAAAAGGTGATTATTTGGGGACTTGCTGAAATCTTTAATTTTCAAACGTTCTCAACTACTCCAATACCCTTTTACAACGATTGGATGAAAATGAAACAAGACGTATCTGCATCCCAACTCTATCGACTCTCTGTAAACAAGACGCAATCCCATTTTCAGATGGTTCCATTTGGAGTCCAACCACGTCCCCAGAATCGTCTCTGTTGATTCAAGGGGATGTCCGGTTAAAAAGAAGATAAAGGAAGTGAAAACGAACGATCTGGAGTGCTATAGGCGAAAGGTTAGGATTTATCTGTTTTATATCTTGTTAAGTGTACGAGTGAAAGTAGATCGGGAGAACGAGTAGTATCGAATGGCTTCGTCTCGTTTTTTTTTTTTTGTTACCGTTCCAAATACCAGGTTTTAACTTGAAAATTGATGCATAGTGCCTGATTCTTTTTTCCTGTTTTCGATTTGGTTGAGTAGGCGGAAAATTTAATAGTAAAGAATAAAAAATTATATCAAAAGGAATGGGTAAAAAGGACTTACTATAATTAAATAACCTGATACTTAGACAATTTTATTTCTTTTCTGAATGATATTAGCACAAAGCGACACTCAAATGCTGATAGTATCTGTTCATTTTAACTCTTTTGTTTCGAATTCTTATTTTCTGTAATAAATTAATTTGTCTTTTTATTATATCAATATCGAGTTTCCATTGCAAATCTAAGAACAGACTTACGGTAAATGGATACGTTCGTGTAAAATTTTAAATTTTTTTTCGAAAATAGTTGGATTTTTAAATGTTTGAATAAAAATAATTAAAAAAAACTTGAAAAGAACGAAAATAAACCAATTAAGTGTTAAAATGTTTTAAAGAAATTTCAAAAACATGTACCTGATACCTTTTTTTTTACTAAAAAGAAGTTTAAAGCAAAGATCCTCTATTATCGAGTTTTAGCAAATTATTTGCTTAAAATATTGCATATAATTTTCCGATTTCTAGATTCAAAAATATAGTCTTAACAACTTTAAATTCTTCAGACTGCATTTGAATTCATTTTGTTCACCATCCATAAGGAACTGAATAAAACTTTGCCTAAAAAGTGGAACTTGCAAAGATTTTCGATCTATTAATTAGAAATAATTCTCTGGCGTCTCTGTAATTTTCTAACAAGCGTTTTGAAATTAACCTATACAGAATCGATTCATAGATTCATTTTCTACTCTACAAAGAAATATTCTTACAATGCAAATATATAAACAAATATATTACACATATAGACTGAAGTGACAAAAGTCATGGGATGACTGTTAATATCGTGTCGGTCCTCCTTTTGCCCGGCGAAGTGCAACAACTCGACGTGTCATGGAATCCACGAGTCGTTGGAAGTCCTCTGCAGGAATATTGAGCCTTGCTGTCTGTATAGACGTCCATAATTGTGAAAGTGTGGATGGTGCAGGAGTTTGGGCACGAACGGACCTTTTGATGATGTCCCATAAATGCTCGATGGGATTCATATCGGGCGATCTAGGTGGAAAGACCATGCGCTGGAATTGTCCGGAATGTTCTTCAAACCAATCGCGAACAGTTCTGGCCCGGTGACATGGCGCATTGTCATCCATAAAAATCCCATCGTTGTGTGGGCACGTGAAGTCCATGAATGGCTGCAAGTGATCTGCAAGCAGCTGAACATAACCATTTCCAGTCAATGATCGGTTCAGTTGCACCAGAGGACCGTGTCCATGCCATGTAAAAACAGCCCACACCATTATGCAGCCACCACCAGCTTGAACAGTGCCTTGCTGACAGTTTGGGTCTATGGCTTCGTGGGGTCTGCGCCACACTCGAACTCTACCATCAGCTCGTAACAACTGAAATCGTGACTCATCTGACCACTAAACGGTTTTCCACTGGTCTAGGGTCAAGTCGATATGCTCACGAGCCCAGGAGCATCGCTGCAGGCGATGTCGTGCTGTCAATAAAGGCACTCGAGTCGATCTTCTGCTGTCATACCCCAAAGGAAGACAAATTTCGCCGCACAGTCCTTTCGGACACGTCCCTCGTACGTCCCACATTGATTCCTGCAGTTATTTGACGCTCGCGTGTCTATTAACATTGACCATTCTACACAGACGTTGGTGGTCTCGGTCGTTAAGTGCAGGTGGTCGCCCACTGCGCTGTCCATGATGGGATGTGATGCCTGAAATTTCATACTCTCGGCACACTCTTGATTCTGTGGATCTCGGAATGTTGAATTCACTAACGATATCCGCAATGGAATGACCCATGCGTCTAGCTCCAACTAACATTCCACGTTTAAGGTCTGTTAATTCTCGTCGTGCCGCCATAAATTACGAAAAACCTGTTCACATGAATAACTTGAACACAAATGAAAGCCCTGGAAAATGAACTGCGCATTTATACTTTTTCGCTGCGATACTACTGCCGTCTGTATATTTGCATATTGCTATCCCATGACTTTTGTCACTTCAGTGTATATACTTACTATAAAGCTCAATGTGTGTGTGTGTGTGTGTGTCGGCGCTCTTCAGACCAGATCCTTTGATCTACAGCTACAAAATTTGGTACGTGTATACCTTGGAGGTTAAAAATCTGCACCTCGACCTTTTTTGAATTTTGAATTAGAATTTTAATTATTAATTAAAAACTAACTTTTTCGCCCAAAAAAAATCTTTTTATTTTCCCTTCGTCAAATGAGTAAGCCTTCATTTCCCCTCCCACGCTAAAAAAATTGGGGTTAACAAGTTTTCAATCTATTATTTCAAACGCTTCTCTTTATTTTCTTAATGTTTTATGCATTTAAAATTTAACATTTTTAATTAATTCACCTCTCAGATTCATTCGGAAGTACTTTTGTATCAAAATAAAACAGTATAAAGGAAACTAAAATTTTTCAATCTGCATAGCATTACCTCAACTGGCGTAGAAAATTCATGGATTTGCTTTACCATAACTGGCTTTGAAAATTGACGCACACGCATTGTGTTGACAACTGTAATTAAACGGATGTGGACTTAATTCTGAATAATTGGTTTGCTATTTTGATTTACTTCATATACACACTGTAAATAAATTGATTGTATCTTAGTTGCGTGCTTTTGTAATTAAACATTATTTAAGTTACATATATTTTTCTTATTTTTTTAGTTAGTTAGCTTATAGTTTTAAGTACATAGTTATTTTTAAGCAATTTTTTTCCCACGCTGACGAGATTAAGCATAACATGTTTTTGACAAATTACTTCAAACCATTATGTTTATTTTAATAGTTTTTTAATACATTTCAAATTAAATATTGTTGATCAATCGATCTACTCTTGATAAATCTGTGAAAAGTTTGTAGAAAAATTCTTCAAGGAAGCAATGGAAATTAAGTTTAATTAACTTTAAATTAAAGTTTAAAGCTTATTAAATCTGGAATAAAGAGTTACACTGCAATTAAACTGATATAATTGCAAGATAATCCTTAAAATAAATTAAAAATATCTGTTGGCTGCATTATTTTCTGAATTATAAATGAAACACAACAAAGTACCGCTTAATTTTTAATTAATATTTTGCTTAAAATGTCAAAGCTTTTTTCTGAGGTGGATGGTTTTTCTTCCAAAGTATGAAGTGAAAAGTCTCACTCACTCGCTCGCTGACTGACTGGCTTTACTTTACTTTACTTACTTACTTACTTAAATAGCAATTAAGATTATGTCCTAATTTTTTTATGTATTTATTTTTAATTTATAAAATTATATTTAATTCTTGTTTCATTTACTGGGATACTGCTGTCTGAACAAAATAACTTTTTGTTTCGCGACCCATAAAAGCACTAATGTATTTCCCTCAGCTTTCATTAGTTTCTTAGCTTTCACCGACTTCGTCTGAGAAGGGGAATTAAAGGTATGATGAAAAATTCTTCTCTTTAAAGAACTTTTTGTTGAGGGTATGAATAATTCAATGGATCACTCCTCAATCGATGTTCATTTCCTCCTTCCTCTTAACATTAGAAATACGTAAAAGTTCTCTTTATTTAGAAAGGAGGGGAAAAATTATTTAAATTGTGGAATTTTGTTCACTTTGTGTATCACTACATAAATTTCTCGTTATTTAAACGATTTAAGTGAGATCAAATAAGAAGATAGAAGTCCGTGGATCGAAACCATACTCCTCTGCCAAAAACAATTTACATTTTTATTTATATATTGGCTTGCTTCACGACAACCAGAGCAGAGTGCAAATACAAGGCAGGAGATTTGCAAATAAATTCTTTAATGAATTAAAATGCCCTCATCTTTTTGTGTATGCAGGTAACACCAAGTCGGTGTCAGTTCCCTTTATTGAAAAGTGCAAATATAACAACCAATCACAATAGATCCGGAAGTACATCATACTTGCGGTTACAAAATAATTTAACCAATAATGTTACTCCTCTGGGACCGACCTGTTGAAAATCCTACATATCTCCATATCAAAAATTCTGTGCCAGAATAGGGAATTTTACCATTTATTATCTCTGATAGAAACTCGTAGAATTCTTTTAATGGTATCGAAAAAACAAAATGAAGTGGGATGAAGAAGTTTGTTTCAAAAATACCAAATAAAGAGAAGACAGAAGATTTATCCGGATAAAAAATGTTTAAATAATATTGTGCAACCTAGATATTTTAAAACTCTATACGAATCCCCGTTTTTATTGAGTTCCGAATTGAAAGCAGAAGGACAGAGACAGTCTTCGGCTGGTGGGTTCAAACTCGCAGCCCAGGGATGCGAATCCAAAACCTTACCAATCACGCTATCCTGGCATCCAAAGCAATTCTTGGGATAAAAATAGTTCTTTTTGAAGTGAAATTAGAGCATTAGAGCACGAGTAGAGCATTTTGAGAGAGATTAGAGCACGAGTAGAGCATTTTGAGTGAGATTAGAGCATTAGAGCTAAATATATAATAACGATATATTTATAGATTTAGTATTCTTATAGTTTGGTAATTGGGTGTACACTGATACCATAAAAATTTGTTGAGGTTTTCCCAATTTGATATAATATTCGATAGCATCGTTTAATATTTTGTTAATATAATACATCAAGTTGTGCGTACAGTATTTTGATCTTATCAAATTACAAAAACTCTTTTTGTAAGTCAAAACATCCAACTGTTTTCTTAATCTTCACGACAAAATATTTTTATTCAATTCCTACTATTAGCTCACACTCTCCTTTATATATATATATCT
>JAOUZG010017954.1:1674-11978 GCA_026289955.1 Argiope argentata | reverse complement strand
TTCCGAATTCGCTGGCGAAGGGCAATGAACCAAACTGTCAACGCAAAATGGTTTTCCAGTGGCTTAATCTAGTTTAATTAGTATAATGAGAACGAGAGTGGAAATTATACCATGATGTTTATATCAATAACAACAATTCAAATATAGTGTTGAGTTGCCGTATCATTTCTTATTTAATTCATTAATTTTATATCATTTTTATGTGGCTTTGACTTACTTCTAGTTTATAAATTGTTATGTATTACTTTTATTAAAAATTTTGTTATATATATGAAAATATATATAATCAGGTTTTCCCTCATGCACATTCATACCATGGCTTTGAGCTTTTGTGACCTTGTGAACTATATTTTACACTAATTTAACTGTTTAAGGTTTTACAGAATTTCATTGACGATTAATAGATCTATTTTGTTAATTATTAACTCATTGTGTTGACATCAATTTTTTTTTAAAATTTGAATATTAATTTTAATTTTATGTTTAATTTTTTAAAAAAATGTTTTGTAATTATAAAAATTCATTTAACAAAGTTGATATGTAAAAAAATTAATTATTGCATTAAAAAATCCTTTTCGAAACCCTTATAGGGATTTAAAATAACCTTTATTTAACTTTCAGAAAAAACATTATTAAATTTAAAGCACTGATACCACTATATTAAAGTATGGAAATTTGTTTTTTTAGGATTTAATCATTCCTAAATACTTGTAAAGAAGAAAATAAATTTCTACAATCTATATCTAGTATGTGTATCCCATAAAAGGATTGTACATTAAGTTTTTTAAAGATAGCAGCGGAAGGAAAAAAATTACTTCTTCAGTTTCAAATTTTAAAACAATATTCACAACAAGTTAAATGCAAATAATTTGCAGAAAATGCTGAGATTTGGCTGAAAATATTAGTAATTGGATTATGGAAATTTTGTTGTGGTAACTTACAAACGCCATATTTGTTGCTGCTTTTCTTTTTATTCACTAGACGTTTCTTTATAAAATAAAAATTTCACAAATTCAGATAAATATATAAGATTGCTTGCCATTCTCAATAAAGCGCTTAAACGTTGGTCATTTTCTAATTTATTCCCTATTTTATATTTTCAATCTGAATTTTCTTTCCACATCTAATTCCATAGAGAAATATTTCGCAACAAATTGATTTCTCTTGAAAAATAATAATAACTATTGTTTCCATTTGTACAAGATGGGTAGACGCCGGTGGGGCCTGGTTGGTAGAGCGTTGGACTCGTACTCCTTAGGTTACGGGTTCGAAGTTCACCGGCCAAAAGATTCCCCGAGTGTATGGCGACTGGCGCTCGTTAAATCTGTCGTGGTCGCAAAGTCCTCCATGTCGAGAGTAATACCACTGGGGGTACTGGGTCAGAGGTGAGCGTTCTCTGTTCCAGGTCTAAATTACGATCTGAGATGAATGAATTTGCATGAAGGAAGTCTGCCCCCTAAAAAGGGTTGTGAAGCATGAGTAGCTAAGTCATACTCTTGGCCCTAGATGGCTCTAGTAAAACAAAGAGACCCATTTCATAGGCTTAAATCATCTGCTGATCGTATTAGAGGGGGCTTGTCCAAGGCAAGTGCTATTAGTCACAACACAGCACACAAGATGGGAAAAAAGTCTGTAAAAGCCCTTAAATTTATAAAATCTGAAAAAATAAATAAATATAAAATAAAATAAAATAAATGATTTGCGGGATTAACAACGATAAATGATGGGACTTTTTAAGATAAGGAAAAAAAATTAATCAGTCGGTAGATGGTGGTGATGGTACAAACAACTCAGCTGGAAATGTGTAAATGCGACAGGCGATTATAAAATCTTACGTTCTTGATTTAGGTATATTTGTTCTTTGCATGTCATGTAAGTGAACAAGGATGCTGAGTGTGAAAGATAGATCAGCGGCTGTTGTAGTGCCTAAATTCCTCCTCCAAAAAGTGTGAAGATTGGAAAAGGGATTTTAATAGTAGTAGGCTTCATAAAGCTGGTTTAGTTATTTGGGGGGAACTGGAGGTAATGTCCGAACAACCAATTCTAAGGTAGACACATTCATTGCATGTATCAGCTGAAATGGAAACAGATTCAGAATCGGCTGAAGTGATTAGCATTAAACGGAAAGCTGATAGAAGCCACGTTTTCATTACCACCTCGATCTCCAAATCTAGCATCAGCAGACTTTTGGCATTAGGAAAATTTAAAATTGCGGGTGCATCGATCCCGTCCATCTATTATGTTACAATAAAAAATGTAATGTACTCTCTTATATACAACCGTACATGCTGAAATCTGTCATTGTTGGATTTGTGATACATCTGCAATGTATTATCATTTGTGGTTGTGAAAATATATTGCTATAATAAATGATTTGGTAAAATTATTCTTGTAACTTGAGTATCATTTTCTTCTCTTATCTACAAAGCGCCATCTACAGACTTTTTTTAAAAAAAATGTTATCTTAAAAATAAAAAGGTAACTTATCAATGCTAAACCTGCAAAACATTTTTTTATTTTGTTTAATTTTGTGGATTTTTAAAATTTTTGACAATCCTGTATTGCTGCTAAGTAGAAGATAGAAATTCCTTAATTGAGATAATATAGGTAATGCAATATGTATCTGAAAATACTTAAAGATTAATGTTGATGGAATGAACAATATTGTAATATCAAAGTAGAAAACTATGAATAAAATATGGATTACAAAGACGAGATAAGATGCTTGTATATTATATGTAATATATTTAGCTTATATATTTGATAGGCTTTCGTGAGTGAAAGTCGACTTGTAAGGAAAAACAATATTCAAATATTTTACTGTTACTATAAGATTCATAAAACAGCATAATTTGTCTCATTTCAGGAACCTATATAATAATTTAAACTTATTGATTCAGGTATAAATTTATAAATTGATTAGTCTCGAAAATAAAAGAAATCTTGAGATCATGCTCCCTTTTCAATTCCTGCTTCACCAAATTAGATGATATTTTGTTTTTGCTAACGACATTTATTTACTTGATTCTAAACACCGTGTTAGGAACTTATTTTATTATATTGTTGACAATTAATGGCATAGATTGCGACTATTAACATAAATTATAAAGAATTCGTTTTATAAATTTCTGTGATGTTTAAATAAAATTAAAAAAATATTCATCTGTGATTTATTTCAATTAAAAATAATAATTTATTTCAATTAAAAAAATCCAGACTTCCTGGAATTTTCTTCTTAAACTGCACGATCAATAAAAAGAACAAAAGAACCGGCTGCAGATGCTTTCGATTAAAAACTTTTTCGTTCCTTTTATAAAAATTCAAACAATTGATAAAGGAAATTAAGCTGGTCAGAAAAAAAGTATAACCTCATTAGAAATAGTTTCTATTCTTTGTTTATATACTAAATTTTCGGAATATGCTATTTTTCAGGCTTTACTTAAGACTCTATAAACGGATAGATAAGACTTTATCTAAGTTATTATAATGAATTATTTATCAGATTTTTCTTAAACCTTTCTAAAGAGCTAAGTAAGATTTTATCTTAAACACTTGGTAACAAATGTAGAGCTTACTATCAACAGATTTAGAAAAAAATTCCAAGCAGCATTCTTCTATTTCTTTATGGTAAAATCTACCTGATTAACATTAGATAGGCTCAACATGAGTAGCTAAATTACTATGGCAAAAAGAAGGAGAGATGAATAATATTGTATTTTTAATACAATGTTGGACTCTCTATGTCCCTTTTGCTCTTTATATTGTATGAATTATTCTTGGCATGGTCTTTATGAGATATTTATAGAGAGTGAGAGGAATACTTGATCATATCCAATGGAATATATTTTCCAATTATTTCAGAAGTGATGGATGGTACTTGTTCCAGCTGCCTTATACCTCATTTTATCTCATTCTAGATTCTCGACTTGGTTGTGTGAGACAATAGTGTAAGACAGTTAAAGCCACTGTCATACGTACCAGTTCATCTGCGGTCAATGCTTGTTTTATGACAGGGAACAATGCTTCACTGGATGTACTGCCCTATGAGGTAACACCATTATTATAACAAGTTTATGTTCCACGATGAATATAGTATATGTTCCACGATGAATCATGCATATTATTGGACAATCAGACATTATTTTATGGGAATTAAAGGATTCATACAGAGCCGAGAAAACTTTTATTTCAAACATAATATTGCTTCCACTAGATTGAAATGTGGCGTAGATAAAATTGGAGCCATGCTTTAGTGTAGTTTTCTCCATATTTACATATTTGATATCTGCATACCATGGTTGAAAACGTGAATCATTGAACTGTATTATCTTTTATGAGTCATTCACTGTCTACTGCCTGTGCTTCTTGGTGAAGTAGAGATAACTTCTCTTGTTGAAGGCAATTAGTAGAAATTTCAGAGTAGGTCAGCGTCTTTTATAGCAAAAACAATGTACTGTGTATTGGACAATTAATTCAAAGGTCTTTGTGTTGAGGCTTGATTGGTTCCCCGAAATTTGACGTTGTCTAGGTCTTCTGTTGTACTGGAAAGTTCTGATAAGTATCTTTAAATATGGAATATTCAATAGCCTGTAATGCCCAAAATATGACGTAGTGGCCGAATTTTCTGCTTAGTACTGCGCATTCTGTAAACATTAGAAAGTGCTTTGCTCGAACACTTCCCAAAAGCAGCCATTTTTGAACAAGCTCGGCACTAGGAGAGGCTGCATTTATCCTGCTTTCAGAATCAATTAAATTATGTATATTTTACCCAATTCTTCACATGCAATCTAGGACAATTTATACTTCACTTTTCATCTATTCCTTTTTACACAGTTATTTATCCGTCTGGCGACAATAACATGAAGTTACTGCTGATCTGCGTAGAAGTAGCATGTGGTCAAAATTATTTGGCTACTTATTATGGATATTAAAATCGATATCGTAGCATGATTTCAAATCATAATCACCGTTATCTTTGTAGATAGGGACACAATTTTAAGCGGTTTCATAAAATGTATTCTTGATTAATTGGCTATTATTTCCAATGACTATCTAAATTAAAGCCTTTTTAAATGTATGCAAGTATCAGAAGCACACATTATTAAGTGTATATTATATTTTTTAAATATATTGTATGTTCACTTAACATTTATTGAAAAAGTTAAATAATAATATTTAAAAATATTTGCATATGCATTTGCTTTATTCAGAAAAGATAATTTTTTAACTTCATGAACTCGCATAATTACCATTAGCAATTATTTTTATTGGCGGATATGGAGTTTAAATTTAATCATTTTAGTAATATCATGTAATTTTAAATTAATAATTAAATTTAAAAATTTATATATATGTAACATGTGATTAATTATGCAATTATTAGATTATGTTCTATAGTACTTTCATGTGTAATAACTTCTGCTGAAATTGTACCAGATATATATCATATACCATTCAAGGAGCAAAATTTCTTTTTCAGCAAGATTTAATATTCATACTATTATCATATACTTTATCATTCAATTTTTTTTAAAAAAAATCAATGAACCTAAACGATATACTAATAATAGGTATTTAATTAAATTATTCTTCAAAAATATAAGGATCATTAGTTTAAACAGAATATTTTTCAAGAATTTAATTATTTTTAGGGACCATACAATTGCTAGAAAAATGGAATAAAACCTGTATTGGTAGTTTGTATTCGTTTTACATGAAATATTCTATTAACATATTAATTTATCTCAATATTTTTTCAGGAATTTACACTTGTTAGAATTGGATGAAAATTATGTTTGTTATTTTGTTTTGTTTTGATAAGACAGCTTCTATTAAATTTTTTTAACTCGGAACTTGATATTCCTATTTTTTTAGGCACAGAAATGGGGGGAAATGCAATTATATATCATACTTTCCATAAATAATATATCAGTAAAAAATCCGCTTTTGAATGCTAACAATATGAATAATTATAAAATTTGAAATAAATAAGTTTAAAAGGGAATAATATTTGTGTTTTTTTCGTCGTTTTGTTAAAGAAAATTGAGTTTATTGAATATAAGCAAAATTATTTTAGTTAGTGAAGGCGTTTGAAATAGAAAAGAAATGTCTGTGTCTTTTATCTTCTGTACTGAGATTAAAAAATAAATGCTCCCCATATTGTATTTTATACTTTTATTTTGCAAATAAAATTTTAATGTACCCTACTTTGGTAGCAAAAAATAAGCTTTACTATAGAAAAAAAATATTCACAAAATGGTTTTTGATGACACAACAAATGGGATACGTAACAAATAATAACATGTTCGGCAAATTTAGAAAACAGAATAACAGCCGAATCAAGATTCCATTTATTTATTTATTTTCCAAAACACAAAACGTTGTAAACCTAAAATAAAATTTTGTATAAATATAACAATTGATAAAATCTAGGTTTAATGTGTATTTCACGTATCCCATTAATGAACGTATCCCATTAAATGAACTTGTTATCAAAATTCACCAACATTTTTCATGCCATTTTTTTGTTATCGTATCTCATTTCAGTTTAAAAAATTCAGAATACAGAAAGCGGTTAATTCTCCAGTGAAAAGAATATTAGCCATTATATCATATAAATAGAAAAGGATTATTGAATGCTTCTATGAAATGTAATCGCAAAAGTTATATAGATATAGTAACTCGTTCGAAATTCTATTATATCTATTCGTACTTATATTGAAAAAAAGAGAAGAAAGAAGAATAAATTATTCTAGGAAAAGAAAATGAGGTATTTTAAAAAACCACCTCCGACGAATGGAATGGAGCGGATGGGAAATGTGAACGGTAATATCATTTTAAGTTTATACTTTATTCTATTTTGCTTTCACTGATATGGCAATACGGAACAACGGAATAAAATTATATTGCACTTTCAGTACATGTTTAGTAATCGGGACGGATTCACCTATCTCCCACATTTTATTGCAGGAAAAGAATAGTAAATTGAATGGAAATGCGGAGTTCTCTATTTAGAAGGTAAAGAAAAGAGGAAAATGAATTTTTCAAGCGGATATTCTATCAGAAGAAAGAAGTGATTTCACTTATTCAGAGAGTAATTTTCTTCTTCTTTTGGTACGTATTTCAAATTGTATAGGAATTTCTAATTGAATGTAATATAAAAAAATCAGGGGAATGAATTCCAAGAAATTCTAAAATACTTTTGAGAAGTTCCTAGAACTGCTATTCAAGTTATTTTCAGTAATAATGATGTATTTTGTTGTATTCTATTTTAGTTTACATAAAATCAAAATAATAATAAAATATAATCCTATGAACAGAAATATTCAAAGAAATCACTTCTGAAAGAAATCTTTTCGTTGTGAAAAAAATCTAAAATAATGTAAAGTAGAGGAATTAGTCCAATAACGATCACTTCAAAACAATTTACTTCAGTCCATAATGTATTATTTTGGGGATACGCATAATATTTTATTGCATGAAACTTATATTTATTAATCAATTATTTATTACTATCAGAAATAAATGAATTACTATCAGAAATAATTAAATAATTTAAATAAGGAATGTAATTTTTTTAAAAAAATATCTGCATTTTTATAATTTTATCATGTCAGAACCTGATATTCATTTGGGAATGAGGTTCTCAGCGTCAAAAAAAATCCGTAAGTAAAAAATTTAAAAAAATTTATCTGCACGAGCATCTTAAAAAATCAACTTTTAATAACGTGCTGCCATCCCTTTTGCAAAAGCTCTGATTATAAATAATGTTAACGACTACAGCAAATAAATCTTAGAAAAATGTCATTTTCATCACGTGATTATATGAAATGAAATAAATAGGAAATGTGATATTTATTAAACAATAAATACAAGACAAAGATTTTTTTGGATCGTTTGCAGTAGTGAAGTGACTCATTCAATGAAACATTTAAAATATAATTTAACGTGAACGGCCATGCACCACGTGCTCATGCAAGAAATGAAGTTCTGACATGATATAGTGAAATATGCATAGCAGATTTCATTTTAATTTTTTAAATGTTTTTATTTCTTTTATGAATATTTAAAATGTTGACTATTGTATTTGAAATGCAAATTCATTTCAGATGGCAAACACTTTTAATGAATTAAAATACTTAATGAAAATATTCAATAATTAAAGTTTTCTGAAGGTCCCTTACTTAAATTACAGTTAAAAAAATAGCTGTTTTATAAATCTATTTTTCAGTAAACGCCTATTTCTTTTATGAGATTTCTATGTGGATGCATGTCATTAACTCCTGTTTTTGCTAATTATTATTGTATTATCTGATTCTCTAAACAAAAATTACTTTAATTTCAATAAGCAATTCTTTTTCGTAGAATAGGGAGAAGTCTGTAATTAATTAGATAATCCCTGCAGACAACAGGAAATTCAATACAACTTCCATTTGTGATAAATCAATTAGATCAATACGATACAATTCTTAGGTTATAGGTTTTTAGGTTTTAGGTTGATTAAATTTTTTACTTGATTTTTCACATTAACTAGACCAGCTTGTCATGAACAATACTTATGTTTTTAAATTATTTATGCCAACAAATTTTAATAAAATAAATCTTATCACAAAAATGTATTATTTTAAATTATGCTTGCAATGAAAAAAATATTATTTATATAGTGATTAATCATAGGAAGAATTAATTGGTGAATGTACATGAAGTGGAGATAAATTCAAAAAATATTCATCTAAAATTTTATATTATATATTATAGATAGATAGATAGATAGATAGATAGATAGATAGATAGATATAGATATAGATATAGATAGATAGATATATAGATATATTTCCAATTATATATTAATCCATTTTAAAAAAAGGAATTTTATATGAATAACATAAATGCTTTGAATATGTCCAGCAAAAATACTAAAGTAAGAATTCCTTCTTTCAAAAAATGATGTTAGTTTGTTTACTGGATTTAACACTTAATACAATTCTCTTGTGACAATCGGTTCGTCGGAACGCGCAAATTGAGGACAAATGTTGTTTAAGCAATATTTGTCTTCCAGAAAGGACATGCTTGAGTTCACATGCAATTGTTGTGTTAAGTCAACATTTAAAGGACATTAATTGCATTACTGTTGTCAGGTGAAGATTAATCAGTTTAAGGCTTCAGAGAGACGGCAAACTAAAAGATTTCTGCAGAAAACGAAGGAAAAAGTCTTACTTAAACTGCAGAACAAAACTGAGTGTCACTGCTATCAGAACTAATGGTAAACATTTCGTAATAAAGGAAAGAAAATATGAAAAGTATTTTTCTTTTATAAAATGTATAAAAATATTTACAGAGGCTAAAAGAAAAGAAGGTGTTTAAATTACCTTATCAAACGTATTTTTCGACGTACATTTAGTAAAGGTAATTTACCATAAGCTAATTTTAATTTCGTGGATCCTCATATTATTAATAAATATTTTAAAAAATAATTTAAATTCTAAAATAAACAAAATTTGAACATTATTTTTAGTAATTGTTTTCATAAAATTTCTCCATATATAATTAGAGATATTGATTTTTTTCTTTATAGCACATATATGAAGAAGAAATGTTTTATAATTTTCAGTAGAATTTTAATTATATATATATATATATATATATATATATATATATATATATATATATGATAGACAAAAATTTGTTATGTGCTTATGTTTATCCTATTTACCTTCAAATTGTTGAGATCATCTAAACTAAAATAACGATTTGTTATATACTAATGTGTTCAATACGTTTTCACTGCCCATATTTCTTATTTTTAATAAGATTGATCTAATGAAATAAATTACATGAATTTAGAAATTTGAACTCTCTTAAACTCTCAATTATACTGGGAAATCATTGACGTAACATGCAATCAGCAAACTATCAATTATACTGAGAATTTATTGGAGCGGATAGCTGGATTTTGTTTACCATCTTTGGCTCCAAAATCAAATAAATCGACAAGAAGGAACTCCAACATTTTTAACTCAAAGGGATAAGTCTAGAAAATTCAATCGTGAGTAAATTAATCATGAGTAACTTTATTTTCACATTTATTCAATGTCTTATCCAAAAGAAATAATTTGCTTAAACCGTGTTAAAGCATAAAAATATATTTTTATTACCAATTTGGGGCAACGCGTTTATTACTGAATAAACAAATTATTTTCCAAACATTGTCATTGTCATAAATGTCTATTTCCTAAATGACAATTTAAAGGAATAAGAATATGAAACTAGATTGTTATTCGCTATGATTTAAGATACACATTTTT
>JAOUZG010017953.1:0-15651 GCA_026289955.1 Argiope argentata | reverse complement strand
AAAATCGTTTGCCTATAACTTTTAATAATGTTTTAATTAAATAAAATCGTTTGCCTATAACTTTTAATAATGTTTTAATTAAAATAAAAATCGTTTGCTCTAACTATAATATAATACTTTAAAATTCAATTTGATAAACATTTAAGAAAAACAGAAAATAACAGAAAAAACAAAAAAAGATAAATACAACTACTAAAGATTAGTTTTGCTAAATGCCCGTTGACCAATTTACATTGATAGTTAGCGTAGTCTGAACTGATGGGTTTCCCCTTTCCGTCACCATGACTACGGGAAAGATCCGCTAATGTCGCCATGGAAGGTGTAGGTTAGCGGTCAACTGTCGCCAAACTCAGGAAAGGTTGGCGGGCGGCGAAGTGAGCGTAAACATCCCGCCACGCGTTGGAATTTTAAATTCCAACTCTTGCAGAATACATCATACGTATACAATAATTAACTTTTCTGACAAATTTGAAAATTTTTAAATAGTTGCATTAGAAAGCTTACATTTACTACAATTAATACAATTCACACAATAATTAGTAACAAATCAAATACAAACATGCGTGGAAGATACAGAAATACTATGCTTCATGAAAATAACACATGATTGAATAATAAAAATTGAAATATAATACATGAACACACCTTATAAATATAATGGAGAAAATATAGATATTACACTTATTAAAATACATACAATTAATTATCTGTTTTAACAGGAAGTAAGCAAACCTTGGATATCGGCCTCTTTAAAGTGCCGTTTGCTGTTCTTACATTCACTACACGTACACATCCATCCTTACCAGGTATTACATCAATTATTCGGCCTAGTATCCATTTGCATTTGGGTACAATGTCTTCTTTTAATACTACCATCATGCCAGGTTTTACATTACTTTTTACAAATTGCCATTTTGGACGCTGTTGAAAATGATTTAAATAATCACAACTCCACCTTTTCCAAATATGTCGGGTTAATTTTTCCACCCGCTTCCACCTAGATAAGCGATTATCTGACACATTAATTAATTCAGGTTCAGCAATTGTATTTATTGGTCGTCCAATAAGGAAATGTCCCGGCGTCAAAGCTTCCAAGTCATCAATATTAGAAGAAATTGGAGTGATGGGACGCGAGTTTAAAATTCCCTCAATTTCTACAATAATGGTGTTAAATTCTTCATATGTTAAATTTGCATTTCCAACCGCCCTCCGAAAATGATATTTGAACGACTTTACTCCAGCCTCCCAAAGTCCACCAAAATGTGGTGAACTTGGAGGAATGAATTTCCATTTGATAGCATCAGAGGCCAAAAAATTACTCAAATTATCATCTGGATATGTAACTATATTGTGTAGCCTTTTCAATTCCGTTCCAGCACCAACAAAATTTGTAGCATTGTCAGATAGGATAGGATAGGATTAGGGTTTAATGGCACAAGAGCCAGATTTGGCTATGCTGCGCCAAACACATGGTGTGTGTATAAATACTTGTTAAAAGCAAGAGATAAAAATATGTAAAATCTAATTTGTAAAGAAAAATATGCATAACATAGCAGTAAAAACTCTCACAAGTATGAAGAAAAAAGACAAAAGGTTAAAGCTATAGTTGCTGTATAAAAATTGGAGTAAAACGATTGAGTAAAATCTAAAACATTTCAGAACAAATTAACAAAGTAAGACAGGTTAGGAATATATCAAATGAAAATTAATTCACCGTTTATATTTTGTTGGTGTAATGGTATGTGTATAACCAGTTGACATGCCTGGCAAAAGTTCATTTCCGTTTGAAGAGATATTAGCTCCCAGGTTAAAATTTGGAGATTGGGTATCAGAGACTCCGCATTTCTTAGAGCGTGGTTTTTTTATCAGCTTACTCCTTACATCTCCAGCCCCTCAGGGGCTCACCTTCTTTAGGTGGGTACGGGTGTCCCAATCCCGAGGTTCCCAGGGATCTTTACTCCATTTATAGTTTATTCTCCCCTACGCCTCTTTCTGTCTGCTTGATCCTTCTTTCCCTCGACGGCAAGCGAGGGAGCTCTCCATGAGAAGCTGTCGCCGCTCTGTTTGCTTCTTGCTTCTCATGGACAGCCAAAAACCCCACGTGTTGGCCGTGCGTGGCGACCCATTAGACGGGTGGTGCATTTCGGTCTCCGGTGTATCAATCGGCCGGTATCTCAGGGACTTAACTGGGCTGCTCAAGGAGATCAAGCGAGGGGGTCACCTTCTGGGGCTCTGCGTTAAGGGTGGTAGACGTTCCTGGAAGTGGCCCTTAGCGTATAGGTTCCAGCTAGCACCAGGGTGGATACTGAGGCTGGAAATTTCCAGAGCCAGCAATTGCCTTCCCTTGTAGGGCTCCGTGGTGGGCGGTGCCGTTGGTGCCCGAATCACTATTCTACTTTGTATGGGCTCTTCCTTTAAACCTTCTTTTTGTTTTCCTATTACAAATGACACTCGTTTTATCATTGTTCACACGCCTAAGACTTTTCACGCGATCTCTCCGTTTCTAATTCAAAGACTAATCGTTTCTGTTATTGGTGAAGTGAAGGATGTTAAAAAACTTCGTTCTGGTGATCTTCTTATTGAAGCTGCCAACAAAACTCAAATATCCATTATGAAGAAACTTAAAAAGATTGGCGATTTTCCGGTTGAAACATCTCCCCATAAATCCTTAAATTACTCCCGCGGTATAATTTCTGAGAAAGATCTTTTAGCAAATACAGAGCATGAGCTGGTACAGGAATTAAGTGGTTATAAAGTTATCGCAGCGCGTCGCATCCACACCAAACGAGACGGTATCGTGGTGCCTACGCAGCATGTCGTACTAACCTTTTCGACTCCTGATCTCCCAAAAGCAATACGAGCTGGTTATTTGCATTGCAGTGTGCGTCCATACATTCCAAATCCTCTGCGCTGTTTTAAATGCCAGAGGTTCGGCCATTCTCAACCAAGTTGCCGTGGTACTTTAAGATGTGCCAAATGCGCAGAAATTGGTTACGATTCAAAAGCATGCTCTTCAGAAATCCTAAAATGTCCGAATTGTTTAGCCGCGCATCCTGCCTTTTCTCGAACTTGCCCAAAATGGCTAATTGAAAAACAAATACAGGCGACTAGAGTGAAACAAAACATGTCCTATGCAGAAGCTCGTAAACTCGTTGTTGGGCAGACTCCAAAACCAGGTGTTTCCTATTCCTCTGCTCTCACTCAAAAAAAAGATATAGGTATCCAATATGACCTTAATGATATCAGTACAGTTAAAATACTAACTCCCTCTGCGAATGAAACTAATAAATCCACATATACCAAAGCCTCAAATTCAGTGGAGCAACCACTTTCTAAAGTTCAACAATACATTACAGTTTCCAAAGGATCAAAACATGTTAAGGGTAAAAACCGGAAAAAAAGTGAAATTTCCTTCTTTACAGCATCCTCCACGCCCTCCTGATTCCTCCACAATGGAAGTATCTAATGAAATTTTAAAATTGACAACATCCTCTTCTGATCTGTCGGATGTTGAAATGGAACATTCCACAATCATTTCTAATGCAGGTGCTGGTGCCAGTAGCAATCCCGATTTTAAATCTTAAAATTCAAGTGTCTCGGTATCTCCTGGAATTGTCGCGGTTTTCGTTCTAAAATTCCAGATCTTAAAACATTGATTAACTCTTATCATCCTGCTATTATTTCCCTTCAAGAAACACTTTTGAAATCATCACATCTGGTAAAAATACGTGGGTACTCAAGTACTAGAAAAGATGTAAATACAGATGCAGTCTCAACTGGTGGGGTCTGCATATTGACTTCCAATTTGTATCCTAGTACCGTTCTTCCATTACATACTTCATTACAGGCCGTTGCAATACAAATCCATTTTAAATCTCTCATAACAATTTGCAACATTTATCTTCCTCCAAATGAAACTGTTGAACAGGAAGAATTAAATTTTTTGCTTGACCAGTTACCCACACCTTTCATTTTATTTGGTGATTTTAATGGTCATAGCACGTTATGGGGTAGCGATGCTACTAATTCTCGTGGAAGACAGATCGAGAAACTTATATCTGATCATTGTCTATGTCTACTTAATAAG
This sequence comes from Argiope argentata, assembly GCA_026289955.1. NCBI lineage: Eukaryota > Metazoa > Arthropoda > Arachnida > Araneae > Araneidae > Argiope > Argiope argentata. The sequence goes on along the minus strand of JAOUZG010017953.1, from coordinate 11,564 downwards.
GATGAAAAAACTTATTTTCATATGGCTACACGCACATTCCATTCATTGGACTTGGTTATTTGTTCCCCTTCACTTATGTCTTCACTGAATTTTGTTGTTGAAAGTGACCTCCATAACAGCGATCACTTCCCACTACTAGTTTCCCATGCTGAAAGTGTTAGTGCGAATTCATTTCCACGTAAATATCTTTTCCATCGGGCTGATTGGGAAAAATTCAAGCAACTTGCTGTGATCACTGAAGAAATGATCAAATCTTCAGATATAAATGACGCAGTTAGATACGTCACTGATACAATTATTGAAGCCGCTGATACATCAATACCTAAACGCTCTCCTCATCCACGCAGACTGAGAAAACCATGGTGGAACGACGCATGCCATGATGCGTTTAAGAAACAGCAAAAACTGTGGGGTATCTTCCGTCGATACCCAACCACAGAAAATTTTGTTGCCTTCAAAAGTGCAAAAGCCTGTGCTCGTAGAATCCGCCGTCGAAGCGAACGAGAATCATATATCCGATTCGCTTCTTCAATAACTTCTTCTACGTCGAGTTCTCAACTGTGGCGAAAAGTCAGAGCAGCAAATGGTATTTACAACGATTTCACATTTCCCATCCTGAAGTGTGGTGGTAGCATTCACTCTTCCCCAGAAGATATTGCTGATGTCATTGGGGGGAACATTTGCTGAGATTTCCAACTCTCATTCTTATAGTATGACTTTCCAGGAAACTAAGGAACGCTTTGAACAGCATCCAATCTCATTTGACAGCGGCAAATATGCCCCGTATAATTGCGAATTTAAAATATTTGAATTACAAAAAGCCCTATCCGAGAGTCATAATTCTTCTCCTGGACCAGACGGAATTACATACCTTATGCTTCAAAATTTGCAGGAAAAATCTCTCTTAAATATTCTTCAGTTGTTTAACCGAATCTGGAAAGAGCGCGTCTATCCAAAACAGTGGCAGAATGCAATAGTAATCCCAATATTAAAACCTGGGAAAGATAGCACTGACCCTCTAAGTTACCGACCTATAGCACTTACCAGCTCTTTATCAAAAACACTTGAAAGAATGATCAACTCCAGATTAATTTATGAACTGGAAATGAATAATTTTATACCATCGCATCAGAGTGGTTTTCGTAGAGGACGCTCTACTCAAGACAATATTGTTTATTTGGAATCGCATATTCGTAATGCATTTGTCAAAAAATATCATTTAATTTCAGTTTTCTTTGACGTTGATAAAGCGTATGACCGTACTTGGCGTTACGGCATCTTACGTACTTTATCAGATTATGGATTTTATGGAAATTTGCCGATTTTTATAAGAAACTTTTTATCTCATCGTTCCTTTAAAGTTCGTGTTGGAGGTATACTTTCAAAATCTTTTATCCAATCCGAGGGTGTCCCTCAGGGCAGTGTATTGAGTGTAACGCTTTTTATCCTTCACATTTCAAAAATACTTTTAACTTTGCCTCAAACAATCCAAAGCAGTCTCTATGTCGATGACTTGCAAATATCTTGTCAGGGAGCGAGCATGAATGAAATTGAGAGCAAACTTCAAACTGCTATCAATAGTATCCTCTCATGGTGCGAACAAAACGGTCACACTATCTCATCGAGCAAAAGCTGTATTGTCCATTTTTGTAGGAAAAGAAATTTACATCCAGAACCAGAGCTTTATATTTACAACCAAGCTATTCCTGTTGTTAAAGAAGTTCGTTTCTTAGGAGTTATTTTAGACAATAAATTAAAGTTTTTATCCCACATTCTATATTTACGTAAAAAGTGTGAAAGGTTATTGAATATTTTGAAAGTTTTATCGAACACATCTTGGGGTGCGGATCGTACTTCTCTCCTTCGGATATATCAGGCTATTATACTCACTCGAATTGATTATGGTTGTATTGTTTATGGCTCAGCACGCAAATCGGTACTGCGGAAACTTGATCCAATTCATCATTCAGCTCTAAGAATATGCTCTGGAGCTTTCCGTACCTCTCCTATCGAGAGTCTCTACACTGAATGCCACCAAATGCCATTATTTTTGAGACGTCAGAAACTCTCACTTATTTATTATTTTAAAACAATCTCGAACTATAACCATCCTTTGAGACAACTGCATACCAATAGTCCATTCACGAGACTTTTTAATGCTCGACCTTCATGCATTCGTCCTTTCTTCGACCGCACAAAACTTTTGATTCAAGATATGAAACTCGAGGAATTGCAAGTTCTGTCAACAGGTGTTTTCCCCCATGCCCCTTGGGAAATGTTGTCGGTTAAGCATATAAATCCTTTCATAAATTTTAATAAAAGTGAAACGTCTCCAGTCATTCTTCAAACCATATTCCAGAGTCATCGAAGCCAGTATTCTGACTATAGTGCCGTTTTTACAGATGGCTCAAAAACTGATGCACATACAGGTTTTGGAGTTGCATTTGGTAATGTCTCATACAGCCATAGTCTTCCTCATTCCTTTTCCGTCTACAGCGCAGAAGCAATGGCAATATTTTATGCCTTGCAACGAATTTCTAGAAGTCCATGTCGGAAATTCTGTATTTATACTGATAGCATGAGCGTTTTAACACAACTAGGGCACACTTCATTTCGCTACCATCCAATTGTTATGGATATTTTATATACCTACCACTCACTAAAAAAAAAACGGGTTCGAAATAATTTTTTGCTGGATTCCGGGTCACGTTGGCATTATTGGCAACGAGAAAGCAGATAGTGAAGCGCGATTAGCATCTATCCCTTTGCACCATAATATACCATATGATGACATCTGTCGATGCGTGCACCAATATATTCATACCCAGTGGCAGGAATCTTGGAGCTCCCAAATAAATAACAAACTTTACAGCATCAAACCTATACTTAGCATATGGCCAACTATACCTTTTCGTCAAGCTGATGTGAAACTCACTCGCCTTCGAATTGGACATACCCGTTACACCCACAAGCACTTGTTATTTAGAGATCCAGCACCATTGTGCTCCTCATGCAGAGTACCAAACTCGGTGGATCATATTTTGTCAAAATGTCCTGATTTTAACGCCTTTCGTCTTTACTTTTTTGGTTGCGCTGATATGAATTTGAAAGATTTGTTGGGGAAAAGACCCCACCCACAGCTGTTTGTTTTTCTTAGGCAAATTAACTTTTTATCAAAAATTTAAAAATATTTATGCCCTTTTGCATATTTGTTTGAGATTTTTTATCTGACTTTTAGATACCATTTGTAATCTTAATATCGAGTCCTTTTTATTCATTACACTTCGTTGTTGAACATTTTTTTCATGTTTTGTTTTTATCTTGCACTATTGTGCGTACGTTAAAGAATTTATTTACACGGTTTTACGATTTTAATCGTTTGTGTGGCGCAGCTTAGCCAATTATGGCTCTTGTGCCAATAAAATTCAAATTCAAATTCAAATTCAAAATTACATCTCCAGAGGTATCCTCAAGTGATTCGGTCATATTATATTCTAGAATGTCGTCACTATCTGAAACACTCGAAGTGCTCATATCGCTTCCGGTATCAGAGTTTCGGATTTCCTCCATCGCTGGAAGAGTATTAGAAGGATTAGGTTCCGCATTAACTGGGCAGGATTTCATATTGTCGACACTAACTTCGGAGTCTGTAACTTTAAATCCAACATTTGAAGGAAGGGAAGAATGGCTCTTTTCTTTATAAATGGGAGACTTATTAATCGTTTTTTTAGTTCTCTCTTTATATTTCGATTTAAATTCTTTCTTAAGCGGTTTTTTAGATCGTGATGAAGGCTTCCGAAGAGTTGCAGTGATAGCGGGAGTACAGGGATGAGCTTCTAATTGTGAAACACTCGTTTCATTTGAGGTGACAGAAGGTAAGGGAGTTGGCGAAGAAGCAACAGTAGGTTGTGGTTCCTTTAATTTTAAAGGTTGTAACTTTTTAAGTGGAGGACAAATAATTCGAGTTAGTTCTTCATCTGTTTGGGTACAACCTGTAATAGTATTTTTGACTATTTTTGAGTATAGTGATGACGCAGATGGGTTTGAAGGTTGGGGATACACAAGTTTCCTTGCTTCTAAGTACGATAAATTTTTTGTTATTTTGAACTCTTGAATTTTTTTCTCCATTTTCCATTTGTTGCACTCTTTGGAATCTGAGGGGTGTGGTTTATCACAATTAACACATTTCGGATCTGAATGACATTCTGCGTTGGATTGCCCGACTGAGGCACATCGGGAACAAGTCAGTTTGCCTCGACAGGCATTTTTCGAATGGCCGAACCTCTGACAGTTAAAACATCGTAAAGGAGAAGGTACATAAGGTCGAACTTTATATCGTGCATAGCCAGCAAGAATAGTCTTCGGAAGTTGAGGAGTACAAAATGTTAAAATTATGTGCTTCGTTTGAATGAGTTGGCCATTACGCTTTATTTTTATTCGGCGGGCTTCACAAACTTTTTGACATTTTAGTTCTTGTACAATTTCCGATTCAGAAACAGATTCGAGGTCCAATTCAGAAATAACTCCTCTGGAATAGTTTAAGGATTTATGAGCATACGTGTCGACGGGAAATTCCCCCAACTTCTTCAAATTTTTAAGTACAGATATTTGCGATTTCGAGCATGTTTCTATCAATAAATCGCCAGATTTAAGTTTCTTAGTATCTTTTACTTCTCCTATGGTTGAAGCAATAAGTTTCTGAATCAGGAAAGGCGAAACTTTATGGAAGGTTCTGTCAGTGTGTAAAATAATAAAAGGAGTATTTTCAGTATTAGAATATCCGGACAAAGACATTTCGAAAAGACCCATGCAAAGTACAATTAATATTCAGGTTTCGACGGCATCGCCCACCACGGAGCCCAACAAGGGAAGGCAGCCACCGGCTCTGGACATTCCCAACCTCGGCGCTTGCCCTAATGCTAGCCTAAACCTATACGCTAAGGACCACTTCCAGAAGCGTCTACCACCCTTAACGCAGAGCCCCAGAAGGTGATCCCTTCGCTTGATCCCTAGCATACTAGCCACATTAGAGGCTAGATACCGACCGAATTGATACACTGGGGACCAACAGTGCACCACCCGTCTAATGGGTCGCCACGCACGGCCAACACGTGGGGTGTTTGGCTGTCCATGAGAAGCAAGAAGCAAACAGAGCGGCGACAGCTTCTCATGGAGAGCTCCCTCGCTTGCCGTCGAGGGATGGAAGGATCAAGCATACAGCAGAAGGCGTAGAGCAGGGTAAACATAAAAGGAGTAAAGATCCCTGGGAACCTCGGGATTGGGACACCCGTACTCACCTATAGTAGGTGAGCCCCTGAGGGGTAGCATTGTCAGAAAAGAGAATAGAACATTTCCCTCTACGTGCAAAGAATCTTTTTAAAGTATAAATAAAGGCTTCAGAAGTTAAATCATTCACCATTTCAATGTGTATTGCTTTAGTAGCCATACAAACGAAAATAGCTACATAAACCTTGTGGAGTGCACCTTTACGTTGACCTTTATATTTTATAAAAAATGGGCCGGTAAAATCAACGTCTGTGTTAGAAAATGAACTACTGGCATTAACTCTTTCTGGAGGAGGATTACCCATTAATTGTTCTACAATAGCAGGTTTATTTTTACACATATAACACAGTTATGCACTACATCTCTTGCTAGGTTTCTGCCGTTAATTGGCCAAAATTTCTGTCTAGTTAGATACAAAAGAGTTTGAGGACCTACATGCAAATACTTTTTATGATAATGCTCCATTATTAAATGAGTTAATTTACTTTTAGATGGCAAAATTATCTGATGTTGTTGGTCATAGCCTAATTTAGCATTAATAAGTCGACCTCCGACTCTAAGAAAATTATTATGATCTAGGAAAGGATTAAGAGATTTTAGATAACATTTACCTGAAATTTGTTTTTCTTTTGAGATCATATCAATTTCTTTAGAAAAATCTTGGGCTTGTGCCCACTTTAACATACAAACCTCAGCAGTTTTAAATTCATCTGAAGAAATAGGTCCTTTTTTAGGTGCAATTACTGCTTTACAATTGGAAATAAATCTGAAAATATAACTAAGAATCTTAATTAATTTCAGATAATTATTACTACTAGAAATAATATGAGAAAAAACAGAGTTACATTCAGATGTAGTTAGTAAAGTGCATTTTCCTGGTTGTTTTAATTCACATACAAAGTCATTGTCTGTGATGGTTTCAGACACAGAGGAGTCTTCAATTTTTGATCCATTTCTAATGAATGAAGGACCATTCCACCATAAGGAACTATATTGAAGGGAATCAGGAGACACACCCCTAGAAATAAGATCTGCCGGGTTCTCTGATGATGATACGTGCTTCCAAGCAAAGTCTTTAGTCATCTCCTGGATAGTGGCTACCCGATGGCTAACAAATGTTTTTAATTCTTGCGGCGGTTTTTTCAACCAAGCTAATACGATAGTAGAATCAGAGTAGAGCACTATTTCAGAAACTTCAATATCAAGAGCCTTTATTACTCGACGTGTCAGTTTGGATAATAATAGTGCCGCACAAAGCTCCAGTCGGGGGATAGTCACAGGTTTAAGTGGAGCAACACGTGATTTGCTACACAACAAATATACAGCATCTGAGTTGCTAGAAGATTGCACATAAATTGCGGCTCCATATGCTGCAGTAGAAGCATCTGCAAATCCGTGAATGACTACTCTGTCACTAGAAGGAAAATGTCGAGGGATTTCCAGTTTCTCAATGTACGGAAGATGTAAAATAAATTCCATCCATGCACTAGCGACATCTTTAGATAAAGGGTCATCCCAACCCAGTTTCAATAACCACAGCTTCTGCATAAAAATTTTTGCTCTTGAAACAACAGGACCAATTAAACCTAGAGGATCGTATATCCTAGAAATATCTGACAGGATACTTCTCTTAGTATAGGAATTTTGAGCTGATATGGTTACTTTAACCTTTACGTTGCGGGGACCCAAACTCGAAAAAGTCCCTTTGAATACGGGGATTCTGTGAAGAAGATAACAAATGCTTTCCCCCTTTTTTAAAAGCGATTGTTGTCCGATTTCGGCCACCCGTAGTGCTAATTGGTCATCTGTCCTTTCCGTCTTAACCGGGTTGCTTTTTTGAGGTTTTACTTTGTCTGGTCCCCTAGAAAAAGCTTTTTATCTCAGTTTTTTTTTCTGAAACACTAGTTTTCTGATTATATATATATACAAGTAATGACTTAAATTTTATGATATTAAATAAATTTTAAATAGAATAACTGCGGTATAATTATTTATCGTTGTCAATTTTTCAATCATATTTGTGATTAAATAAATTTCTCACGCCGTACTGAAGGTGTAAATTTAATTCTTATAAAACATGAACACATCACCGTGAATTTCATTTTGTTTTTCTTCTAACTCATTTATCTTTATTAAATGTAAACATTTATAAATAATGTATAAAATTCATAACTAATTTTTTTTGAAAATATTTTCATTTCTTTGCACAAAATAGAGAAAACAATTCTTAGCTATTTTGTAAGTTAAATGTATCTGCAAAATAGCATACATGATTGTCTGCTATTTTGTTAATTTCAAATTTTTAATATTAATATATTGAGCTCATAAAAAACAAATACATTTTTTATTCCTAACATATTTCGGACGGTTTTCAATATAAATCACTAGTGACGTTTCCCTATTTTATTGTCGATTCTTATAATTTATAGTGATTTTTTCCCGAAAATTTCAATAAGTCATAGCAGTATAGTATTTTTGAAAAGTACGCTGAGTTTTGTAGGCAATAAAAAATTGCTTTATGATTTTTTTTCTGCTTAAAAATTTACTAATACGTAACTAATCACCAGATTTAAGACGGTTAATTTAACCAAACTAAGATTAGATATGGTATGTTTAGAATTTGATACATAAGATTTCATTGATATAATATTATGTTGAAAAGTAGTTATCAAAAAAGAAAGCTTTCAAAAAATCTTTAATGAATAAAGCTAGCATTCTAAATGATCAGCTTTCGTAATTAGCTACAAAATTTTTACAAGCAGAGTATTTAGATTATATTTCAGAAATGCTTAAAATTAAATCTAGAATTCCTACTATTTTATTTGAGTAAAAATGTTTCTGGAAAAATTCAAATGTCTAGTAACTTTTCAGTGAATTGAAATGAAGGCATAAAGATTTTAATATTTCTCTTCTGATGTTTGAATGCATAAAAAGCTACCAATTATTATTTATCATAGATTTAAAGAACCTTTTTCAATATTTTAAAATTAGAATCATAACTTTTAACGAATGATTATCTATAAATAATTAAAGCAACCGTTTTCATTAATCATAAAAAATAATGATGAAACTTACAGCTGGCTTAAAAATCACAACCCAAATGTATTTTTAGCCTGAAATATTTGTTCAAGTATTAAACTTTAAAAGTTAAAAAATCTTAAGTAGTCAATTCTTTAATGTTGTGTTAGAATAGTACATTAGTAACTGCGAAGTATATATGCCTAAGATTCCAGTCATAGAAGGGGAGGCAGGCATGAAGACAAAACAGTGTTGTGTCACTTTTCAATGTAAAACAGAATAATGATAGGGTGAAAGAAAAAAAAAACCCAATCGTAGGTTAAATTTAGTTTTTTTGGACTATGACGAATGACGAAAAATGTAGCAATTTATCTAGGTCACCGATTACCTACACTACACCATTCCATCAGAAATGAAATTTCAAGTAATTCTTGATTCAAATAAAATTATAAACGCACATTATTATAAATTTACAAAATTTTATTGTTAAAAAATTAACAATTTACAATGGTTAGAAATTAAGCAACGGTGGAAAAGAATAATGTTTTCAATCGAGTATTACAAACTCATTCCATACCTCTCAGAAATGTTACTTAAAAAAATGTCGCCAAAGCAAGGTTCACAAAACTGACTAGCGCCAACAGTGATTATAACTACAGCAGGACGAAAACTCCTGACCCTGAAGGGTATAGCACAAAAGGGCAGGGATTTTTATGAGGCAATTACGGTTCGCCGGGAAGTTCAAGTGGGGGGACGAAATCCAAGCTCGTTACTGGTACAACAGTAGTACCGACCCGTAAGGAAAGGTAAAAAAAATCTTGGTACAGCAGTTGTACCGCCCGTAAGCTAGAGGTTAAATGAAAAACAATCTTGATTTGGTTTCCACAAAACACCTAAATTTTTGACAGGTTTCATTTCTTTTGAGTGATTAAATTGATAATCTGGCTTTTTGCTAATATCTTGAGAATCTATTACAAGTCCACAAAATTGTCGATTATTATCCGAGATGTCGTATCTACCACCTGCGATGTAACCGAAAATTGTGTCTTGCAAAATTATACTAGAATTCTTGATATAAAATTTATTTGGTCTCAACATTTCAAAGAGCAAATCTGCTCCTATTAAAGCTCCGATTTTATTAGGTGTCATAAAGCCAGGATCTGCTAAATTTACTGGATCAGGTAATTTGGAAATATCGATGTTTAGTCCTTTGGGCGGAGTTAAATTTGTTATTGAAGGAACTACATAAAAGGAAACATATCTAGTAAAATCATTTTCCAAGTTTAAAAGGAGATTGGAAACAGAAATATCAATGATGGTATTAGTGTCATTGAATCCAGAAACAGGAATATTTATTTTTTCTTCTTTTAATCCTAATAATTGAGCACATTCAGTAGTGATGGCACACACTTGGCTCCCCGAATCAATCAGACATCGGATCTTTATTCTTTCTCCGAACGCATTTTTAAAATAAATTAGTGCTGTCGGCAATATGCACATGTCATCCGATCGAGAGATAGCGAAGGTCGAACACATCCCCCTTCTTCGAACCGTCAAAGATGAAGGTTCAAGGACATCTGAACTGTGGGGGTGAAAGGGTCTGTCGGTGGTCACTCCTTCTGTGGGTTGATTTAGTGACCCTCTCCCCTCATGTAGTAAGGAGTTGTGGGCCATCTGGCAATCTTTAACTTGACACTTGAATTTAGAAGAGCGCAAACCGGCATGAATCCGAAGGCAAAGTTTGCAGATCCCACGAGTGGAAACAAATTCCTTTCTTTCTTGTATGCTCATATTTTGAAAGGTTATACATTTATATAAGGAATGCATGCCTTTACAACAAATACAAGGCTTATAACTGCTTTTATTACTTGATTTTATAACTAGAGATTTTTGTTTATAAGAATTATTTATATTTAATTTTCCTGCTGGATTTTTCATAGGAAAGGTCGCTTTCGCGGAAACTGGTAAACGCGAAACACTTTCTAAAATAGAACTTCTTCTTTCAAGAAAGGATATTAGGAAATCCAATTGTGGAACTTCGGAGGTTTTTAGAGTAAATTCAAATTGCTTTCTTGACTCTTTGTCAAGTTTTTGAAGAATTATATTAACTAACAAAATTTCTGATAAATTATTTTGCTCGTAATTGAGAACTTTAAGGCCCCGAATGTTCTTTTTAACACAATCTATTAACTGACGAAGCTCCTTAGCTGATTCTTGCTGTATTTTAACATAATTTAATATGGAAAGAACATGATGATCAATTAACAGTCTTTCATTTTCAAATCTTTCTTTTAGGGCCTCAAACAGAGAATCAAAGGTATCATCAGATGATTCTAACTGCTTCGCTTCTCCTTTAAGAGACGCTCTTAAATAATACAGTTTCTGGTTGTCATTTAAATTGTCATTATTCGACACCAGCGTAATGAATTGGGTTTTAAAAGTAGCCCATTCACAAAATGTTCCAGAAAACGTTGGGAGCGGAATTTCTGGCAAGCGTACTTCACCTTTGATGTTTTCAACAATCGGTTCTTTTAAATTAGATGGAGATTTTAAAGAATCGAGAATAGAAGTGATTCTTACCTCCAATTCTTCAAGGCGGCCTTCCACTTGTTCAAAATCCTTTTCCATTTCTCGAAGAGGACTCAAATCCGGAATCGAAAAGAATTCTTGAAGAAGCTCATCTAATTTCTTTTGCAGTATTCCGATTTTTCTTAGTTTGATTTCCAGTTCGCATGCTGAATATTCATCATCACTTTCCAGGAATGTATCCATTTTTGTGACATTGGCCTTAATCGCGCCTTTTTGCACGATTAATTTTTTCAGCAATATCCACTGTCGTTGGCATTGTTGATATTTTTCAACTTTCAATAGACACAAACTTTAAATTTATCCAGTCATTATATTTCAATAATCCATTGGCTACGACGGACCAAATATGTCTGTAGCTCAGTAAATAGAATAGTGGACTGTAGTTTTTTAAACAGTTTATTATAAAAATTAGCAAATATACAAATTAAATTATTAAAGAATAATAATATTTAAATAGCAACCTCGCTTAATAGGAGGTAATGCAAAGTACAAATTAAATTATATAAATATAATAATATTTAACCACAACCTTGCTTAATAGAAGGTAGATGGAATAAGTACAAATTAAATATGTTTAGAACAATAATAAAAATCGTTTGCCTATAACTTTTAATAATGTTTTAATTAAATAAAATCGTTTGCCTATAACTTTTAATAATGTTTTAATTAAA